>JAECUM010000194.1:0-29133 GCA_016617855.1 Megalonaias nervosa | reverse complement strand
AAATATACAAATCTAGCCATCCAGCTGAAGCTGAAGCTACCATCCAAGGCGTAGAGAGGTGCATTTCCAATGTGAAATCATGGATGACATGTAACAAGCTGCAGAGGAATGATGATAAAACGGAAGCCATCCTGATTACAACACAAAGACTTTCACATTCACATCCTTTACCTCAGACAACAAATATCAGCAACACCAACATTAAATTCACAGTCAGTACGAAACCTCGGTGTCACTCTCGACAGTATTCTCTCGCTGCACCAACATGTCATGAACATATGCAAGGCTGCATATCTTGAGCTGAGACGAATCAGCTCTATTCGCAAGTATCTTTCAGTTGATGCCACTAAAACACTTGTGTGTTCCTTAGTACTTTCAAGACTGGACTATTGTAACTCAATTCTGTCTGGTTTGTCTCAATATCTACCTCAGAAACTTCAAAAGTTCAAAATACAGCCAGTCGGATCATCCTTAGAGTACCACAATCAGAGCACACCTCTCCCCTGCTCTGTACCCTACACTGGCTATCCATATGATCCAGAATTAAACACAAAATTTGTTCTCTGTGCTACGTTTCACTGACGGGCTCCAGTCCACCATACCTATCTGACCTCACCCATGTGTACACACCTGCAAGATGCTTACGCTCCTCTTCTGACACTCGTATTCTCATTATTCCCACTATGAAGATGAAATCATATGGACAATGCTCTTTTGCATAACAGGGCCCAGCAACGTGGAACGAATTGCCACTGCACTTAGACACAAAGACACAGTGATCTCATTCAAGAGCGCTCTTAAAACTCACCTATTTCAACTGCAAGAGCAGACTTAAAGACCTAATAATGTATCCTTGCCTTAAATATTTACAGCATATTTTCTGTTTCTACTTTCGTGGTGTTTGTTTTTAATTTTGTAATCATATCATTATATATGTTTTTAAGTTTTGTCAAATGTTGTAAAGCGCTTAGAGCTTCTAAAGATTAGGCGCTATACAAAGTCCTCATTATTATTATTATTATTATGAAACACTTCAACATTGACCAAATTTGTTGGGAAGATATTGGTTCACGTCACCTTACTGTATTTGCAGACTATGAAAAGGGGAGAGCTGAATATTCATTGCAGAAGCATGAGTAGCATCAACCTGAAAATTGCAGCACATCCTCTGTTTGTCAAGAAATCCAAAGCAGTTTCTCCTGTTGAGTGTGCCAGAGAAAGTTCAGAGCATAAATTTGTAGTATCAGCAACTCACATACTTACAGAAACCAGACTTGTTTGTGATGTCATAGTCTGCTTCAAACTCCAAGGATAAACAACAACAATAATGCGCCTTGCCCAAAGACACATGCGTAAGCTGTGTTACAGACATTACAGCCTGATGTACATGCTGTGATGGCAGGATTGAAACCCACACCCTGTCCATTGCAAGTTACAAATAACCAATCACTTTACAAAGTGAAGTGATACATGACTTCTCTGCTTGCTCACCTTAATTAGTAGGACTGGAATCACTGAATGTGAATTCCAATGATATCATGAGAATGAAATGATACAACCAATGGAAAAGAACTTTACCAGTACAGTGCAATTTCAGTTGACTTGTGGATTAAGTGTATATATTTTCCACCTGAATATCAGAGTTCGCAGATTGCTTAAAAGCATATTTCGAATATGAGGCAGTTAACAAATGGCTGCAGTATTTCTTGAAACTTTTTATTTGTACTTAAATTATGACTGTGCTGAAGGTTGGATTACATGTGGTGTGTGCTTTTGAACTTGTAAGTCAAATTTTATTCATCACCAACAATATAAATATACGACAGGTGAAAAAGGTCACTTGAAAAGATACTACAAGAAACTTCAAAATTGGACAGATCAGTGTCTTTCAAAGTGCTGTATAAATTTGAAGACACTATTTGTGCACAGTATACATGTATATTATATAAGTCAATGGCAAAGCCAGCTAATACTTTCCCCGACTGATACAAATTTTGTTGCTCCATAAGTGAATCCCAATGGAAAATATCATCTGAATTTGAGAAGTATTTACAAGAAACAAGTATTCAGTGCTGTTAGGTTCCTGTTAAATTTCTTATACTATAACAGACTATCATCACAAGATTTTCATTTGAACCACTATTATGCAACAATTAAGACAAAATGACGTTCAGTTTGCAAATACTGACCCAATGTGATAGCATATAATAACATTTACAGCCTTGCCAACACGTATCATTAGGCCTAGTAAGACAGTCCTAATGTTAATAGGCCTAGGTATAATGCAACAGATTGATATGTAACATTAAATCAGAATTGACATATTGCATACACTGTAGTGCTGTTTCTATCAAGGAATATTCATTGACTATAAGCCCATCTGAGTAGCTGAGCTAGTTTGGTATACAAATGGGGAAGGACTTTCACAAATTCCTATATGTGTTGCAAATGATCAATAGGGACAATCCTACTCTTTCCACAATAATTTCATACATAAGCGTATTTATTATGTTGTTTCTTTTGTCACTTATACATATGTACATACTCAACATAAAATGTAAGGTTCCTTTAACAGTAGCCGTCATTAAACAAGCACTTCTCATATGTACTGAATGCTCTGATTTCCCCATTGATTTTAATCGCCTATATATTTATTTCCAAAATGTTTGGAAACACAGATGGATGATCTAGAGAGCTGGCAATGTAACTAAAATATTACATGTAAGTGACCCCATTAAATCATTAAAACTCTACACAACAAGGCTTTGAAGATCCTGGAACATAGCTGCAAGTACATGTATCTTTTATTCAACACCACAAATGTAGAAGGTGCATAAAATTTGTGCATTTTCGATTATATGTCCATACATCCATTTGTAATGCATGCATTCAGTTTGGTATTTGAGGGAATTCCTTGTTATCGTTAAGTTACTGTCAAACACATTTATAAATGTTATCGGTGTATTGCAGTTTCAGTTATTTTCAGATGTAATGCAAACAAAACAAAATTATGAAATCACAATCACCTTCGTCATCAGGAGAGATACATCCAAATTTCCACCACCACTGGTAACAAATTGACATTATTATGCTATTTATTTGCATACTTGATAGGTGCATTATTTTCAATTAAATGTCACACTTTATTACATTTGCTAAATAACATGTCAGCAAAACAGATCAATGTAGTCGGCAAACCAGCCCCTACCTTTGATAATGAATGTATTTTGTGGAATTTTATTATACTGTCATTGCTTATGGATGAACTTGGAGATATCTTGAAACAGAGAGAAAGTCAAAGGAAATTGTAATATCCTTAAATATGTGTACTTCTACTCATCACACTGGACCACATACACTTCATTAATGGGGAAACTTGTGAAGTTGGTGCGATTTAAGTGCATATGACTACATATATAAAGTAGCAATAGGGCCATGTTAGTACAAGTTCGATATCTTTCTCTTTGAGTGATGGATTTCTTATTTTTCAAGCAATATTTATAGTTATTTTGATATTATTGCTCTAAAACAGCATATTGTGACATTGACCAAAACACAGTAATAGTCGGCCCATTACTAATATTAATTATATTCCGAACAGTCTCACTCATATATAAAATATTGAACATAATTTAACATTTTGATAATTAACATTATCGACGCTACTAAGCTTATTTTACCATGGCACAATAAAATTATCCATTTATTTCGTTGCTGTCGTCTGCTTGTATTTAGCGCTGAACTACAGACTCGAGGTTGTTCGGATCTTACCTTTCGGTCAATGGTGAAATCCAAGACTACCCGAATGCAAACGGCACTGCCGGTCAGATACTTGTCCGGACGTCAAAATCGGCGAACAATTATTGCATTTTATCCAATATGTCACAAACTGAACGAAGTGTGTCGTGCTGTTTTGAAAATTGAACTATTCTCGATTACGACTGGCTTAAGTTGGAAATTAGCAGGCGCAATTAGGATAAACTAGCAGGGTTGGAACTACCGAGGGGTGCGGACTCGTGTCTTCCCTTGTGTTATATTATTACAGGTTAGGCTCCCAATTTTATTTGTAACAAACCCATGTGGTGCGAATAGTCTTTTCAAAAGTGGCCACACGGCGGCCGTGCGAATATCCTTCCAAATACTTCGTTCCGCCCATAGCCCTCGATTTCCTTCTGCTGTTTTCGGCTTTAAAGGCATACGACCATATTCTATGGCTTGTTTTACTCCTGAGATATTTTTCTATCCAACAAGCCATCATTGTCTATTCGGCGTTGCACGAAACTGAAGGCTCCGAAACGTGCGAATTTTGTCAGCCGGGACAGTATTAGGCTCAGGTGACAACCGGTGAAAAGAGCTACATATACCATGTTTGCGACTCTACGATACATCCCTTCTTCAATTACAGAACAGTGGTAGATGCAAAAGTAAGTGTTTACTTACCATTAACTCGATTCAACGTTAGGAATCCTGTTCCATGGAAGTATTAGACATGTCTTCTTCACTACAAATACATCCCATACAAGCGACACTATGCGGCACACACGTCAACGGCGAAATATGATTGACTCAAAAGGTTATACTTAAATAACATCCATGCAACGTCACCGTTTCACGATGTAAATATTTGTACCCCGGTATTAACATGATCTGAATGTGTTATAAATCACTTGAATGTGTTAAATTAACGAGAGTATACATTAAAGTATGATTGCACTACATCAAATTAAAATTTCCAGAAATACCTTAGATAATAACTGAAAATGTTTATCTGATGCATGGATGTTATGTAAGTTCGGTCTTTCTAGTTCTTTTCACCGGTTGTCACCTGAGCGAAATAATGTCCCGGCCCACAAAATTCGCGAAATTCGCACGTTTCGGAGCCCGTAACTTCAGTTTGGTGCAACGCAGAATAGTCAATATGGCTTGATGGATAGAAAAATATCATCAGGAGTATAACAAGCCATAGAATATGGTCGTATGCCTTTAAAGACGGAAGATGTACATGCCTGACATCAATTTCAAGAACAACACAAGCCCAAAACACCTAATTCACAAATATATCCATATCTTTAATTAGTAAACAATAATAGCTGAAAAAGTCACACCATAGCCTTAAGTTAAGAAATTTGCCCGGGGGCCAATTTACGAAACTGGACCCTGCCACCTTATCGAGACTGAAAATAAGGGAAGTAACTGCCGTTGGCGTCTTGATACCGAATTAGGTGTCTGTCGCGGAAAACCACATTTTATCTCGAGTGATTTTATTATTTCATTTCTTTTTTTTTAGGAAAGCAAAATTCATGTACCTTAATTCTTTATAGAATGCTGGCAGATAGGGATGGCTCTCTCTCTCTCTCTCTCTCTCTCTCTCTCTCTCTCTCTCTCAGAAAACAATAATTATATACATGTATTTAGTATGAAAAGAAATGCCAATGATTTGTAATTCTTCTGGCAGCTGATAATAATAATAATAATAATGATGATACTATTTCACACTATTCACAACAATACTTACAGTTATAAAAACAGGGACACATAAAATATACATGATGATAAGCAAAAGCTTCAGAACAAAAGAATTTTATCATTAATGGCTCTTCCCCCCACCCCTTTTGTTAAAAAATAATTCTCATTATTTGAGTATTGATATTGTATGGAAATGTATAATAACAGGAAATAAAATCATAATCATTTACTTATATTGCATCTGTAAATAATGGAGTTGTTATTATTATTCATATTATTATTATTAAGGTTTGATATTTACCACATTAAAACATATAAATTTGGTAATATTAAATTACTTAGGTCACCTTTAGCATAAAATTATTTATTGTACATTTGCACTTTAATATTTTTTAAAAGTTATTTGCAGTTTATATGCATACAGCAGGCAATGAACATAAATTCTCTAAGAAATTGAGTCTGGAAATACACGGAAGCTTGCACTTTTTATAAGCTTGCAAATTGTGCAAGCTTGCACATACTGGTAAGAAAATGACCAGAAATGGTGCCATGCTTGCACAAGTTTGCACAAGCTAACAAATATTTATTTACAAGCTTATTTTGATCATGCAAGAATGCATTTTGGTTTGGGATGTGATATCAATATGGCCACAGATTAGAACTGTAACGGAAATGTATCAGTATATACAGTCATATGTACAAAGTTAAGCATTGATCAATGCTATTTAAATGATTAAAAAGAGTCATTGACATGTATTAGTCTTTAGAAGGAAAATAGGATATGGGGACGTCCATTAATTATGTCAACAATGTCAAATCGCTTAATTAATACTTGAAATGAGGAAAGGCATTTGTTCAGTTATCATGCAATTTACACGTGCTAAATATATATCAGGCAGTTTACATGTGCTAAATACATGTCCATATGTATGTCATCTTTAGCAGAAACTACAAGTCATATTGGTTCAGAAGGAACAGATGGTATAAATTCAGGAAAACTTGCCATTGTAGTTGTTGGAACAGTAACGTTAACTCTAATGCTGTTAGTGCTGGTTATTTGCTTTAGGAAGAAAAGCAAGCACTGTGGTAAGTCATTTTGTGACTGTTTTGTGTAATCAGAGCTCACTATTATGAAACTCCAAGATGCCAGGTGTTAGATTCTGCATTCACATTTATTTCAAAATTATTTCCTCTTGTATTGATTTACTGCTGTGTTGGCCCTTACCTATATTTGGAAGGTGCTGTACCCAGTCCGCCTTAGGTGGTGCTTTTTCCTCTCTTTGATGCACACATCCCTCACTTGTATGTGTCTTGTCATCAATGTATCACAGCTTGTCAAATCTAAAGAGGTTTTAAACGTTACAGATTATAACATTTTTGACATCAACTTATTTTATACCACCTATTTAGAGGCTGGGGTTGTATAGTAAGTAGGGGTGAAACCATTCTTTGATGTATCAGTAATTTTGCCATAGTACTACAAGAAGTGAAGAATCAATACTTCCCTAATACCACTTACAAAAATTCAGGAATTCTAGAAAATCCACTGACTAGATCTATGTCAAATTTGGCCAATCCTATCCCTATTAAAATTTTAAGGGATACAGGAGCTTCTCAGAGTCTTTTATTATCAGGTACTTTACCTTTTTCTGAGAAGTCTTGTTCTAATGAGAGTGTTCTCATTCAGGGAGTAGAGTGTGACTTTGTTAATGTTCCTCTCTATTGTGTAAATTTGTCATTAGACTTAGTTTCAGGACCTGTGACAGTCGGAAAAGTGTCTTCTTTACCCGTTGAGGGCATTCATTTATTACTAGGCCACAACCTAGCTGGAGACAAGGTTGTGATTAATCCACTTGTAACTGACGCCTTGTTTGGATCAAAAAGTTCTTCCTATTGAAAAAGAATTCTCTGATTTATACCCAGCTTGTGCAGTTACTAGAGCTATGGCAAAGAAAGCTCTTGAGAATGATTTTGATAAGGAAAATATTCCTTTAGCTGACACATGTATTGGTAAGGTGTTACGACCCTGTAGTTAAATTACATGTGTTAAAATTTAAATTCTTATAATTCTTTGTTTCATTTTTATTTTATTTTTATATCACTAAAAGTTATTATTATTATGGTGATGATTATGTTAGCAAGATCTAATAGTATGTTAGAAACATCGTATTTATTTAAAACGTAAATGTGACTCGTGTAAGCACGAGCTTTGTATGATAGTAAATTCGTCGCAAGTAAACATTCAGCAGTAGCTATGTAAATGATTGGCTGATTCTTGTTTAGGTTTTCATAATGTCCAGATGGATTGCGAAATCACACGTGGTCTTCGTGCATGTGTACATGTAATGACGCATTAGCTTGTTTTAAATGCTCAGTTACCTGTAAGAAATATTTAGTCATAGAGTCGTGGTCATAGTCGTAGTCAGTTATACTTGAGAGTCATAACATCTTACAGAGTTTCTAATACCTTAAGGAAAAGGTATTTCTGTGCTGGAAAGAGGTGTTTGTTCATTCGTACGTGTTAGGAACAACATGTGTGTTGTTAGTGGTGGTAGCTGTATTTCATCTACTTTCTAAGTAATTATTTTCCCTGGAGAACAACACTACTGGCTTTGGACAAAGACATTTGATGAAATTACTTCTAAATCGGAACAGAACAATACAAATTGTGCTTTACAGTGAAAATTCTGGACATTCTGTGTTCGCTTTCGTCTGACGTCATCATCCGCCATCTTGGAATGGAACTGAGATTCAGACTGTATCAATTTAGAACTGTTTATTCACAGGACGTAAGTGTTTTCACAAATTTAGAACATATTTTTGGATCTTCGTAAATCATAAGTCTTGTTTCACATATTTATCTTTTCACCGTGTTTTCTAGGGAAATAAATTATCTTTGTTAAAATTTACAAAGCTTGTTGTCTTCACTCTTTCTTTGTGTTACTTTGAACGAGCCGATACGTAACATAAAGACATTGGGTTGCTCGTACGGGATTGGATATATGAAATTGGCTGATATATGAAATTGTTTAAAAATTGAAGTTTAAATTCCCCTAGTTCAAATCCCATTTTGCTTGAAATTTTAGTGAAAACAACAGGCTTTAAGAATGTCAAAAGTGGAGAGTTTTCTTTCTAACCTAACTCAAGAACAGTTGGATAGTCTGAAAAAGGATGAGTTGCTTGAACTTGCCAGAAAGTACGATCTTTCTGAAGCAAAAGCTTCCTTGTCAAAACAAGAAATCAAGAAAATTTTAGTTCAACATTTGGTAGAAAAGAATATTTTTGACCAAACTGTTTTAGCATCTGTCAGTAAGACTGTGACAGACTCTGACAGTAAGAAAATAGAACTAAAAATGAAAAAAAAGAACAAAGACAAATTGAATTACAAAAAGAACAAATGAGATTACAATCTGAAAAGGAGGAGAAAGATAGACAGGAAAGACAAATGCAATTAGAATTGCAAAAGGAACAAATACAATTAGAAGAAAGGGAAAAAGAAAGACAATTAGAATTGCAAAAGGAACAAAGACAAATAGAAGAAAGGGAAAAAGAAAGGCAAATAGAATTACAAAAGGAACAAATGCAATTTGAAGAAAGGGAGAGAGAGAGACAGATGCAAATTAAAATGAAAGAATTGGATCTGGCAAGTGACAGGCACGATTCCATTTCCCGTGCAAATTCAAATTTTAACATTGTAGGAAACATCAAGTTAGTTCCCTCTTTTAGTGAAAAGGAAGTATACAAATATTTTATTCATTTTGAAAAAGTCGCTGAGAATTCGAAATGGCCAAGAGAGTATTGGACTCAATTATTGCAGAGCGTACTTTATGGCAAGGCCAGAGAGATCTATATATCTCTGTCAGTACAACAAAGTTCTGATTACGATTTGGTTAAGGAATGCATCTTGAAGGGTTATGAATTAATCCCTGAGGCTTATCGGCAAAAGTTCAGAAACTACAAAAAAGAAACTAGACACACTTATGTTGAATTTGCTAGAGAAAAAGAACAGTTGTTCAAGAGATGGTGTCTGTCTGAGAAAATTGAACATGATTATGAAAGACTCGAACAACTGGTATTACTTGAAGAGTTTAAAAACTGTATTCCTAGTGATATCAAAAATCACCTTGAAGATCATGAGGTCAAAACCTTGGAAAATACTGCTCTTGCTGCTGATAAGTATTCCTTAACTCATAAAGTTCCTGCTGTAAGCAAATCTTTCACTCAGCAGTCCACTGATAAAAAGGTGTTTCAACCAAATACGACTCTCAGTAAAACTCAATCTGGCACAAATTCTAAAAATCAAGCCTCTGAGAGACTTGATTCAAAATCCTTGTCTATTCCTACGTGTACCTATTGTAAGAAAAAAGGACACGTCATTTCTGATTGCTTCAAATTGAAATATAGGCATCAGAATCAAGATAGACCTATCCCAAATGCTCTTATTTCTAAGAGGTCAAGGTCACGGTCATGTATTGAAAACAATACATTTGTTGGGTTTGAAAAACCTCAGTCTGATTGTGTTATGGAGAATTTTGAACCATTCATGTCGAAGGGTTCTATATCACTCTTGGGTGATTTGGCCAATCCTATCCCTATTAAAATTTTGAGGGATACAGGAGCTTCTCAGAGTCTTTTAGTTTCAGGTATTTTGCCTTCTTCTGAGAAGACCTGTTCTAATGAGAGTGTTCTCATTCAGGGAGTAGAGTGCGGCTTTGTTAATGTTCCTCTCCATTCTGTTAATTTGTCATCAGACTTAGTTTCAGGACCTGTGACAGTCGGTGTAGTGTCTACTTTACCCGTTGAGGGCATTCATTTGTTGCTAGGCAATGACTTAGCTGGAGACAAGGTTGTGGTTAATCCACTTGTAACTGACAAGCCTTCTTTGGATCAGAAAGTTGATCCTATTGAAAAAGAAATCCCTGATTTATTCCCAGCTTGTGCAGTTACCAGAGCTATGGCAAAGAAAGCTCTTGAGAATGATTTTGATAAGGAATGTATTCCTTTAGCTGACACATGTATTGGTCAGGCTTTTGATGAGGTCACTTTCACTTCTAATTTGGATCAGTCAAAAGGTATTGATCATAGTGATCCTCTTTTGAATACTCATTCTCTTTTATCTGATCAGGGTGATAAACGACAATCACTTGTCGTCGAACAGGAGAAGGATCCTGAGATCTCCTGTTTGTTTCAGCGGGCCGTTAGTGAAAAAGAAGCAACTGAAGTACCTGTCTGTTACTTCATAAAAAATAGAGTTCTTATGAGAAAATGGAGACCTCTCGAAGTACCTGCTAGTGACGAATGGTCCGTAAAATATCAGTTGTGGTTCCGAATCCTTACAGACAGGAAATACTTTGTTTGGCCCATGAAACCCCTATGGCTGGTCATTTAGGGATAAATAAAACGTATCACAAGATCTTGACTCGCTTCTATTGGCCAAAAATTAAGTGATGTGTGCAAGTTTTGTAGATCTTGTCATACTTGTCAAATTGTAGGAAAACCAAATCAAAAGATACCTAAAGCTCATCTGCAACCAATTCCTGCATTTGACGAACCATTCAGTAGAATTATGGTAGATTGTGTTGATCCCTTACCAAAGACCAAGTCAGGTAACCAAAATTTGTTGACCATCAAGTGTGCGTCAACAAGTTTTCCAGAGGTAATTCCTTTGAGGAATTTTGCTCAATTTGGCCTTCTCAAATTTGATCAATCTGGTCAAAGGTCAAATTTCAAGTCTGGAATGTTCCAGCTTGTTATACTTGAATTTGGCATGCAGCAGTTCAAGTCAAAAGTGAAACTATGGTTTCACCAAAGTGTACTAGAGAGAATTTTTGAGTCCTGTAATAAAGTCCATTCTCTCTTGCTCATTCTGCAGAATTTTCTTCAATTAAGATCTTATGGCCCTTACAAAGTAAAGAAGAAAATGAATGAGTTAAATTATAATATTAGTACTCAAGTCTAAGTAAATTAATGGAGTACTACTATTTTAAAAGAAATAGCCAAGTAAATAGTGCAATTAATTTAGTTGTACCTGTCCCATCAGCTGAGGATTTGAGTGAAGGAATTCAGTTGGATTCTACTGATCTTGGAACAACAATCTTCGGAATTCGGAAGTTATGGAAAAGGTACACCAGAAACTTTCTCATTTACAAAATCAAGAAAAAAGTGAACTTAAACAATTATTGTCTGAATATGAGCACTTGTTTCCAGACGTGCCTACAAGGACAAACAAAATTTTTCCCGACGTTGAAATAGTAGATTCAAAACCCATGAAACAACACCCATACAGGATGAATCCTTTTAAACAGGAATACATGAAAAAAGAGATTCAGTATTTACTGGAAAATGATTTTATAGAGCCCAGTAAGAGTGATTGGAGTTCACCGTGCATTCTTGTTCCGAAACCGGATAAAACTTTCCGAATGTGTACGGATTATAGGAAGGTGAACAGTGTGACAAAAACAGACTCATTCCCATTGCCAAGAATCGACGATTGTATCGACAAAATTGGAAATGCCAAATACGTCACTAAATTCGACCTTCTGAAGGGTTTTTGGCAAATTCCATTAACGGAAAGAGCAAAAGAAATTTCGGCATTTGTGACTCCAGATGGACTCTACCGGTATAAAGTAATGCCATTTGGGATGAAGGGTTCTCCAAGTACTTTTCAACGCCTTATGAATATGATTACTTCTGGTCTAGACAATTGTGATGCCTATATTGATGATGTCATCATCTACAACAACACCTGGAAAGAACATCTAACCACGATTCGGAAGTTCTTCGACAGACTCACGGATGCAAATTTGACTATTAATTTATCTAAAAGTGAGTTCTGCCGTGCGTGTGTTACTTTTCGAGGACATATTGTGGGACATGGTCAAATTAAACCTATAGATGCTAAGGTCATGGCTATTTCTGAATTTCCTATGCCTGTCAGCAAAAAACAGCTGGTGCGATTTTTGGATATGGCCGGGTACTATCGCAAATTTTGTTCTAATTTTTCTGATATTGTTGAACCTCTGACAGACTTGCTGAGAAAGAAAAACAAGTTTCTTTGGACTGGAAAATGTCAAGAGGCTTTCGATAGATTAAAGACCATACTTGAAAGTGCACCAGTTTTAACAGCTCCAGATTTCAGTCAACCATTCAAACTGTCTGTGGATGCAAGTGATGTTGGGGTTGGAGCAGTTTTGCTTCAAGATGATAAAAATGGTGTTGAACACCCAGTGTGTTACTTCTCTAAGAAATTAAATAAACACCAAGGAAACTACTCAACAATCGAGAAGGAATGCTTAGCTTTAATACTGGCATTACAGCATTTTGAAGTTTATATCAGCTCAGCTCCTTCTCCAGTTGTTGCGTTTAGTGACCACAACCCCCTTACTTTCATCAGCAGAATGAAAAATAAAAATCAAAGACTATTGAGATGGAGTTTATTTTTGCAAGAGTACAATCTTGACATCAGGCACATTAAAGGAAAAGATAATTTAATTGCAGATGCACTTTCCCGTGTGTAGAAATGTCATTTTCATATGCACCGTTGTGTAAATTGATAAGAGTTCCTCTTATGTAATTTATTTTACCTCGTGTATAATTTACATCTGGTAAAAAAGAAAGCTTTATTACATAAATCTTTCTTTTTTTCTTTATGGGGGAAAGTGTTACGACCCTGTAGTTAAATTACATATGTGTTAAAATTTAAATTCTTATAATTCTTTGTTTCATTTTTATTTTATTTTTATATCACTAAAAGTTATTATTATTATGGTGATGATTATGTTAGCAAGGTCTAATAGTATGTTAGAAACATCGTATTTATTTAAAACGTAAATGTGACTCGTGTAAGCACGAGCTTTGTATGATAGTAAATTCGTCGCAAGTAAACATTCAGCAGTAGCTATGTAAATGATTGGCTGATTACTTGTTTAGGCTTTTGTAATGTCCAGATGGATTGCGAAATCACACGTGGTCTTCGTGCATGTGTACATGAAATGACGTATTAGCTTGTTTTAAATGTTCATTTACCTGTAAGAAATTTTCAGTCGTAGTCGTAGTCAGTCGTAGTTCAGAGTCACATCATAACATCTTACAGAGTTTATAATACCTTAAGAAAGGTATTTCTGTGCTGGAAAGAGTTGCGCATTTGTACGAGGAACAACATGTGTGTTGTTAGTGGTGGTAGCTGTATTTCATCTACTTTCTAAATAATTATTTTTCCTGGAGAACAACACTACTGGCTTTGGACAAAGACATTTGATGAAATTATTTCTAAATCGGAACAGAACAATACAAATTGTGCTTTACAGTGAAAATTCTGGACATTCTGACGTCATCATCCGCCATCTTGGAACGGAACTGAGATTCAGACTGTATCAATTTAGAACTGTTTATTCACAGGACTTACGTGTTTTCACAAATTTAGGACATATTTTTGGATCTTCGTAAATCGTAAGTCTTGTTTCACATATTTATCTTTTCACCGTGTTTTCTAGGGAAATAAATTATCTTTGTTAAAATTTACAAAGCTTGTTGTCTTCACTCTTTCTTTGTGTTACTTTGAACGAACCGATACGTAACAAAGGCTTTTGATAAGGTCACTTTCACTCCTTGTAATAAAGACTATTTAAAGAGGGTAACACAATTAGCTAAGAACTAATCTACCTAGAGGCCCTCATACAAAGGAATTTATTTATTTTAGCTGTAACTCTGAAGCCACTGGATATACTGGGTTTGGAAGAAGGAAATAAGAGTGGGCATTTCTAATCTCAACTGGAATACTATTCCAGAGCAAAATTCCAGAGTATTGGAAACTTTTTTTTTAATAATTCCTTATTTGGTTTGGGAATTTTATACTCTTTTGTAGACATGGATCGCAGGTTGGGAGTATTACCAGGTAGCCTGTACTGGAATAGTGATTGTAAATATTCAGGAGCACTATTAGTGGATATCCTGTACATTAATTTGGCTTTTCTCAAACAGATTCAGTCTTAATAAGTAATATTTTTAACTTACCAGCAAAATTTTCCTTGCTTTCTTTCTGTATTGATATTAGCCCAAATGCTCTTTTTTGAAGATGTGCCAGCTTCGCTAAGTTTTTATCATTTGAATTACCCCATACTGTATTACAGTAGTCTAAATAGGGTTGTATGTAACTGTTATAAAATAGTTTTCTGTGCCTTTCAGGGAGAAAGTGTCTTATCCTACTGAGAAGCCATACACTTGAATTGACTTTTTTTACTGATATGTTTGATATGTTCAGTCCATGATAGGTTATTGTCTACCAAAACACCAAGTAGTCTATCATGACAGACCATTTGCAAATTTCTATCCTTCCATGTCAGACATAGGTTCATCACTATCAAGTTTTGTCCTTTTTTGCCATGTTGAGATAAGTAATATTTTAGTTCTACCAGTATTTACTACCATGCCGTTGCATGTGCACCAGTTGTCCAGTTTGCTTAGGGCATTCTGTAAAGAAATTTCAAGTTTATGCTTTGTGTTTTGGATGTCTGACAATGTTGTGTCATCTGCACAGCGATCTGTAGATGATATTGAGTCCCTTAGTACAAGTGGTAGGTCATTAATAAATACAATAAACAGTAATAGACCTAGACTTGAGCCTTGTGGTACTCCACATCTAATTGTTCCAGGTTCAGACAGAACATTATTTATATAAATATATTGTTTTCTCTCACTTAAGTATAAAGTAAACCATCTAACTGTGCTTTCATCACATTGGTGGATTTTCAGTTTCTTCAAAAGGATTTCATGATCCACCATGTCAAAAGCTTTCCTGAAATCTACAAATACAGATCCTATTATTCTACCTTGGTCAAGCCCTTGAAGCCATTTATCAGTTAGGGAGATCAAGGCAGTCTCACATGAATGTTTCTGCCTAAAGTCTGATTGATTAGGGTGTAACGGCAAGTGTTTGGTTAAATATGACATGAATGAGTCATGGACATGTTTTTCAATCAATTCTGACAAGTTTGGTAGTATTGAGATTGGCCGGTAGTTATCAGCATCATCCTTAGAACCAGATTTGTGAATAGGACTTACTTTTGCAGTTTTCCATATTTTGGGGACAGATGAGGTTGCAATACTTAAATTGATTATGAATGTTATGCTATCAACAATAGCAGAGGCAGACGATTTAATGAGCCGTGGACCAATCTGATCAAGTCCTGTAGCTTTCTTGGTATCAAGTTCACTGAGACATTTTTTAACAAAGTTTTTTGATACTGATGGGATAGAGAAACATACCTCCTTAGAGAGTTTGCTGCTGCAGAACTTTTTCAGTTCATTAAAGTAGTTTTCAATCACTGGTTCTGTTAACTTTTTGGTAATGTTGGTGAAAAAATCATTGAAAACATTTGCAATGCCGTTGTCATCAGTGACTATGGTGTCATTCACCAGAAGTGAGTGAATCTTATTTATCTGATCTTTGTGTGTTCCTCCAGTGAGTTCATTGAAGACTTTCCAAATGGAGTTTTTGTTGCTCTTTTTGTTTTCAAGCAATGATTGATAATAATTTTTTTAGCTTTTTTAATCATACTTGTTTTTTTATTTCTCCATGCTTTATATTGTGCATGGTTTCCCATAGCCTTGAATTGGCCTCGTGTTTTCATAGTGTCTAGGATTTCAGTATTAAGCAAATTAGGTTGGATTTCAATTTTTACTCCATGTACTTTCAGTGGTGCATGCTTAGAGACTACATCCATAAATAAGTCAGTCCACACCCTCAGAGCTTCATCTATGTCATCCAAATTTTGGATCATATTCCATGGAGCTTTATATAGGTCATTGAGAAATTGTTTATATAGGTCATTGAGAAATTGATCTTCATTAAAACTTTTGAACGATGTGTAAGTGATTGTTTTGTGTGTATTTTTCTTATTTCTCTTGCATTTAACCTTTCTTTTCAAAAAAGTAGGATAGTGGTCACTAAGGCCAACATTCGGTACATTAACACAAGCCACATTGTCTGGTATTTTGGTATAAATGTGATCAATAAGAGTGCTTGATATTTCTGTTACCCTTGTGGGCTCATTTACCAGCTGGACTAGGCCTAATGATTCAATAAATTCCATCCAGTTGTTCCTTATTTGAGTATTGAGAAGGTCCTTATTTATATTGCCAAGTATATATTTCTTTCTTCTGTACAAGAACATTTCCCATTTGTTTCTAAAAGTTATCATTCCAAATTGCTTTGGAGGAAAGTGGCCTATAAATGAAACCCACTAGGAATGATTTTGTGTTATTTTGAGAAATTTCCATCGAAGGCCTCTCAATTTCTTGTGACTCCAAGTCAAATCGCCTTTCTGCATTTACATCTTCCCTAATGTATACAAGAAGACCTCCCACTGCTGTCTCTCTGTCCCAGCGTAATAGTTTATTGTAGCCTTGACAGTGATATAGATCATTATTGTGGTTAGCATTTAATTTGATTTCAGCGAGTCCTAAAACATGTATATTATTTTCCTTGGAAGACAACATTAACTTAATTTGGTCTATTTTTCCCACTATACCTTGTACATTTTATGTGACCGGTGTTAAAACTTTTTGTATTTAGTTTCATATCAATTATGTGTATGTCATCATGCAATGGGGTACACACTGAGATTGTCTCCATACTACTTTTATCATTCTTACATCCTATTTCCATATTTTAATGTTCATATATATTAGCATCTTGAAAGTCGCATACAGACCCTGAAAATCCATTAACATTTGCATTTACAATAGTGTCCATTGAATAGTTAGAGTCAAGAGTCTCACTAGGTACATTTAGATTTGTTATAGATGAAACATTGGCATTCTCCTCTTTGCCAGCTTCCTAGTATGTATAATACATTGATTGACAGAGCCTTTGTTTGTGTCCAGATTTATGGCATCTGAAGCACTCAATCTGTTTGCCATGATGGCATACCTGTGCCCAGTTTCCCCACAGTAGAGACAGTACTCTTCATTATAGTGCCTGAAAATGGGGGCATACATATTGATATTTCTCAGTAGTTGAGAGGTTCCTTATCTTCTTAAATGAATTTGTCTCTGTGGTAGAGACATAGGTTGACATCCTGGTTCTGAAGAATGAAAGATGTGTATTGTGGAATGTACTGTAGGTTGAAGTCTTCACATAGGTCAATTATTAGATCATTGATTTCTTTCACCCTGGCGTCCACACGAGGTGATAGTCCTGATATGATTACTTTACCTGTATCGGGACTGCAATACCTAGCAGTATACAGTAAACTTTCAAAATCTGTTCTGATTTGACTTAATGACCTTCCATCTCTGGCATCATTTCCACCTACTATATAATAATTTGGTTGTATTTGGTTAGGTCAGTATTCATTATTCTTTCTGTGATGTTGTCGATTTTTTGCACCTCTTAGAGTCTGTACATCCATTTTAAAAAGTCTCCTTGGTATTATACTTTTCAATATTGAGGAGCCAATTATTAGAGTCCTATCTTTTCTGGCTTGTGATTTCATGTGTTGGACTCTGGTTTGTATTTCAGACACATCTCTTGGAGGAAGGGGTGCTGAAATTGGTGTCTCATTTGTGTGAGCTAATCAAGCTGATGCTGACACATTTGTCTGAGCACTGGGAAATGCAGTTGTCAGTGCATGCAACAGACTTGTCTGAGCTGAGGGCCATGGGTGTACACTTATTGCTGTTGCAGGTGTGACACATGACTCAGAGGGTGGTACTGTTGTTTGCGATGCAGGATTACCTTGGGTGTCAGTTGTTATTTACATGGTCATTTTATATTTTCTCTTGGCATGCACTGGGATTGTCTGTGTCTGAGCATCTGACATTGTTGCTATTTGGGAGTCTGCCTGAATTGCTATAATTTCACATGAGGTTACTTGCGCATTAATCCTTCCCTGTGCTGACTTAATTGCATGTAACTGTAGTTTTAATTCTTCACTTTGGGCCTCCAAGTTCCTAATTGTTTTTTGATGTACACACATGGAGAAATTTGTATGGTTTAAGCCATCGCTGCAGTGGTCATGATTTATGGAGCATGTAATCGCCTGACACTCTGGAGGGGTGTTAATTTTATTGCCTGAGTCATCTAGATCAAAGAATTAAGGAGCTGTTTCATGTTTGGTACTACATCTAGTTATTGGTGTAGATATTAGCATATACCTGCCTTTAGCATGGGTATTCTTATCCTGTCTACAGTTACAGATAACATGATCTAACCATGTGAAACAGTTCAGCCCCTGTATGTGTAGGACAGATGTTTTACACGATGTAGCTGTTACAGTGTTTATCTCTTGTGTTCTGTAGATAGTACCATTCTGAACGCTTGAACTGCACGAAGTCATGCAAGGTTCTGAATCCAATATATGTTTTACAAACTCAAACTTTTGTGGCTCTATATGCACAGTGATACTGTATTTATTACGTTTGACCCTCAGGAATTCTGGATAAATGTCAGCCATATTGGATAACTCCAAATCATCGCCTGTACCATTGTTTTCATTTCCACTCAGTACATGACTTGCCTGCATGGGATTATCTGTGTGGCTCTGATCTTCAGGTATATCAGACATACTAAAGCCAGAGAATGATGCAGAAAAGGTTGAGCTAAGTGTGCCGAGTAAGGAACCTACAAAGCTAGTATTTAAATATGATTCCATGATTCTGATATTTTCAGCTTGTTCATAACAGTGCTAGAAAGTATATGAAATCCTTATATATGACTAGCACATATCCATACATTTTTGAAAAAGAAACTTGCATAATGTGTTTGAGTTGGTATCATCTGAAGTTCAGATATGGTAGATGTAGTTCAATTTCAAATTAATCCACTTTGGTAGCCATTTTGGATAACCTGAAATCCTTTGTTTTGAACAGGTTTCCAAATTCACTTGAATAAATGAAAGCGTGCACATTAAATTTCACTCACACTAGCTTAATATTGTCATAAATCCTCAGTATATATTATTTCAATTGGTATTAGCATATTTAACTCAAGTTTTTACACCAAGTTATTGAATTGAGTGGAGCTGTGTTAGAAACGTCCATACATGGCAGCCATCTTTGTTGTGTTTCTTGTTTGGATCAATCAAAAGGTATTGATCACAGTGATCCTCTTTTAACTACTCATTCTCTTTTTTCTAATCAGGGTGACAAACGACAATCACTTGTCGTCGAACAGGTAAAAGATCCTGAGATCACCTGTTCGTTTCTGAGGGCCATTAGTGAAACTGAAGCCACTGAAGTACCTGTCTGTTATTTTATACAAATGGAATTCTTATGAGAAAATGGAGACCTCCCAAGGTTCCTGCTGGTGATGAATGGTCAGTGAACTATCAAATTGTAGTTCCAAAATCTTACAGACAGGAAATACTTAGTCTGGCCCATGAACTCCTCTGGCTGGTCATTTAGGGATAAATAAAACTTATCAGAAGATCTTGACTCACATTTATTGGCCAAAAATCAAAAGTAATGTTTGTAAATACTGTAGATCTTGTCGTACTTGTCAAATGGTAGGAAAACCCAATCAGTAGATACCTAAGGCTCATCTGCAACCTATTCCTGCATTTGACGAACCATTTAGCAGAATTATGGTAGATTGTGTTGGTCCCTTACCAAAGACCAAGTCAGGCAACCAATACTTGTTGACCATTATGTGTGTGTCAACAGAGACAATTCCTTTGAGAAATATTAAAACCAAAACTATAGTAAAGGCTTTTATAAAGTTCTTTACTCAATTTGGCCATCCCAGATTTGTCCAATCGGATCTAGGGTCAAATTTTATGTCCGGAATTTTCCAGCAAGTAATGTATGAATTAGGCATTCAACAATTCAAATCTAACGAAGATACTGATCTTGATCTTCTTGATTATGTATCTAATTTTAAGTACAAGTTGTCAAAGGCTTCAGCAACAGGGAGGGTGAACAGACCATTTTTTGTAGAGCCTTTATTTTTGAAAAATAAGGGTTCCTACAAGGGCTAAAAAAGATTGTGTTTGAAACAAAGGGACTACGAACATAAACAGTTCCATAGAGTCTTTATTTTTGAATATAGGAACCCCCCAAAAATCACACCCTCCCTGCTGCCGTCGATTTAAAACCAATGATTTATCGATTTAAAGTATCCTGAATAAATCAAAATAAACAGCAGCTATGACAATCAGTCTACCATTCCACGGGGTCCCTTCATTGACCAGTAAAGCCTTTACCGTAAGGTCCTAAGAGTCCTTGTAAGGCCTTTTATTATGGCCCACATGCACTCTTCATGGTTAAGGTCTGTCTTGTGACCCACAGACACCTTTACAAGACTTCTTTGTCTGGTGACATTCTTTCTGAATGCCCTTGTGTGAGTACCCTTCAGTGAGGTCACAAAGTCACGAGCTCACATCATCCTGCCGTTTATTTTAGGGGTGCAAGCGCATAGACACACCCACCAGCGAAATATTAGAAATTCAGAGGGCTGTCTAGGCATATTGATTTCATGTAACCCACCCCCAAATCAAGCCCCGGGATAAGTGCAAAACTGCACTCGCCACGTTGTTTGACGTTGGTGATGGGGACATGAAATCTCTTGGGGCTTGCTTGCGCCCCCAATTATTTAAGAAAATGGCATCCTAACGCCACCCCCGACATATTCCAGTACGGGGAATCGAACCACGGGCCTCGAGTACGAGAGCCAGACATGTTAACCAATACACTGATCTCCAGTTACAAATATATGTTTCAAAAATAATTATATAGTTATCTAACAGGAAATTCCCCTTGATCGAGTCAAGTGCAATTAGTATATACTTAACAGATTCTGAATAAAATATAAAATAAATAGCAAAATTTACAACAATCTTACACATTTTTGCCCCCCTTGACACAGTCAAGGATATAATCGCGGACTAAGTCAAGGATAAAAATACACTGCATTCCTGAGAACCATGTGTGCAGGAAATAAAATAACATGCATAGATCAATAATGAATACAGTTTGCAACATGTTCCAGGCGATACGCAAATTCTATATATAACCGCTGTTCATTCCTTCACACAGGGATATATTAATGTGTTGTGAGCGATGTATATGGCTTCTTTTCATTTGCACAGTTAAGATGCCGGCTCATTATAGATTTATTTATTCCTCATGATTTTATCACGTCACTGCTGGGCTGGGGATCAAAGTCATTGAAGCAGAGCATGCCTGTATTGGTAGGAAACTATTACTTACAGTTGTAAAATAATACCGTTTTTCAGAACTATCACGCACGAGAATGCTGAAAACTGGTTGCATGGTTACACTATATATATCCTTGACTTAGTCAAGGGGAAATAACTGCTTAATTACACTATCGTTTAACTGATACAATTATAACCATTTTTCTGTAGTCTAGAAAATTTATCTATAATTTTCACGTGCGCTGAACCATTTGTGTTGGAAATTTAGAATTGGGAAATATCACTTATCGTTTTCACACTGCGCTGACAGCATCAAGGACCAAAAATTTTATCAATACCTATATGATACCTTGACCTAGGATCATGTAAATTTATTGTGATAAATCCATGTGGGGTAGCTTGTGCTTTTGAAAAGAAATTTTTAAATTTAATCATGTCCATATCCCCTGAACACCAAGTCTGATGAATATTTCGCAGCGTATGTATATTGACTCCATTAAACACAACTAAAATATTGCAGTTATCTCTGATAACCTTTGGTATTTGTGTATACCGCTGGGTAATATAAATCACATCTGTGTTTTTATGTCTGCCTCTGGAAAATATCCGGGCAGGATTTGATTGTTTATCCAGCATCACATCATCGTATACTACAAGATTGTTAATAAATCTATCAAGGTCATCTACGGATGGGGCTTCATCAATATCGGTAATAAAATCAATAATATTGTCGCCGTTTTCATTAAACAACTTTACATTTTCATTAAAAGCCTTAAGTACTTTGATCATCTACGGATGGAGCTACAAAATATAATTTATCCCACTTGAGCAATCTCATTATCAAATTAAGCAATAATTTTGTTTTGCCTGATCCAGATGGACCTATTATGATTGCCCTAATAGAATTTGGCAGTGCTGGGTGATGCATGACTGGTTCTTGTTTTCGTGTCGCTGAAAAGTCAAATATATCCATGATAATAAATAGCATGTATTTATATTGTGTTCGATGCAAGGCTACCACCCCCACCACTGGATTAACAACAACAATAACAAAAAATAAAAGGCATACACTCACAGGTAAGTGTGAAAAATGTGGTACAAAAAAATACAAATTTATTTCATCTAGCACAAAGACAGGAGGTGATATCACTGCTTCGTTGCGAAAATTACCAGGGGTTCCGTGGGCAAAGTATCCCGGGGAAAAACATCTACCCGGATACAATTATTGTGGTCCTGGAACTCGACTTATATTCGACTTGATGATCAAAATCAACCAAGACCAGGAGTGTATCCAATAAATAAGATTGATCAAGCGTGTCATGTTCATGATCTTGCATATAAAACAAGGATTTACAACAACGACATATTGCAATGTGAAATTGATTCATGCATTAAATTCTATATCTGATAAATCTCTCAGAGAAAAACTTGCTAGTTTTCTAGTGAAATCTGCTATGAAGGGTAAACTAATGCTAGGGGCTGGTAATTAATTATATAACTATTATAATGGAATCTGTTTATTATAGCCCAAGAGGATATTGGAAGGGCAGAGCAGTAATTAGCAAATTCGCTACAGCAGCAAAAGTCTCACGTGCTTTTGCTGCAGCGTGGTTATCATGACAAGCAATATGGCAAATATATCTACCACCACCTAAAAGAATCCAACACGCGTATTTTGATGTCAGGGTTCCTAATGAAGTTCATCAAGCAGGTATTTTATTTTTACCACACGATACCGTTAAAAGTAGATGTCAATCACACACATACAAATACGTGTTAACTGTCGTTGATGTTGCAAGTAGATATAAAGAAGCAGAACCATTAGCAACAAAAACATCTGAAGTTGCATTTGCGTTTAAACGAATTTATCAGCGAGGACCATTACGATGGCCACAATTATTACAGGTTGATCCTGGCAAAGAATTTCTCAGTGAAGTATCGTCACTGATGAAGCAACATAATGTCAAAATCAGATGAGGACACACTACAATTCATGATCAGGCAATAGTTGAAAGATTTAATTGAACACTCGCTGAGCGGTTATTTGGATACCAGTATGCAAAGGAAATAATTCAGAGCGACATGAGATCCCGTGAATGGGTTGCAAGATTACCAAGTGTGATAGCTGCGTTAAATTATGAGATTACTCATTCAATTTCTATGAAACCCATTGATGCGATTACGAAAAAATATATAATACCTCGGAACAAAATCATACAATCTCAATATTAGGCAATGTGACTATAAGATAACTATATGAACCTGGTGAACTTGAAGGGGGTAAAAAAAGAGCAACTGACCCTATCTGGAGTGTGACTAGACATAACATTTCTAGCATGATTAGATCCACAGGTAGACCTGTAATCTACAGACTAGATTCAACTGCTCCTCAGCTTGGATTTGTACAGGAACAATTACAAGTAATTCCTAAAGACACACAATTACCACGGAGTTCACTTTTGTAAACTGGAACCCCGACGTCGATTGCATTCAAGACATGTCAATATGACATTAACACGTGTATGACCAAGATCACTAATTCTATCCACGGTAAATTGTTTTGGATTATTACTCGAATACTTCCACAACATGTCACAATTACAAATTATACAATGATTCTTCTGTTGTTGTTTTAGCGTCATAATAAATTAAACATCGATATCAAAATCACGATTATTTTTTTATCACATCATTTATAACTGGATAATTTTTTTCTTATTACTTCGACACTAACAGTTGGATCATTACTTTCTGTGGAATCTATGACAACTCTGTACAGCTGAGATATTCTCCTGACTCTAGATACTGCGAGATAAACTAAATTTGACCACTCGATTCTGTCATCGACAATCCAGATATTTGTATCAGTAATGGTTAGTCCTTGTGACGAGTGAATCGTTATGGCATATCCCAATTTCCACGGTGAGTTATTCATACTCAACGTGCTTTCAACAACATCAACTAAAACAATATCATTTAACACAAGATTCTGTTTTTCATTTGATCCTGGAATTTCAGTATCGACATTCTGTAGTTGAGTATCTGCTGGGCAATAACACAATGGCACAAGTAGATTTGAGAATTTTTCCTTATGTAACATAAATAATTTCTCCTGTAATTTATCACGAATTATTTTTCTACTTGCAACTATTAAATCATTTGGTGTCCACGAATTCCCGAAATCATCGATGAGAGTTTCCGGATTATTTCCTGTGCTATCTCACATTGTATTCTATCTGGTTGTAGTCTGATTAATCTTTTAAATTCTTTCAGAGGTTCATCAATAGCTCTCTAATCATCATTTATTTCTTCATAATAATCCACAAATGTTTTTAACCACTCATGTGGAGATTAACCAATGAAAGGTGGTATTTGACCATGATCGCCACACATAATTACTGCAGTATTTTTTGTTAATAACCAATTAAGAAATATTTTTAGTGTTTCTAACGACACTGTACAAATCTCATCCCAGATGATTTTGGGAATATATTTCTCACCAATTCGCTCAGGTGTCCATGTATCTCTACACCATCTGAAGAAACTATGATATGTACATGATTTTACTCCTCGTTTTATTTCTCTTGCTAGTCTGTGTGTAGGTGTCTACACAATCATATCTAAACTCTGATGAAATAATTTGATGGCACGTGTTGTTTTACCAGAACCTCCAGGTCCATTGAGATAGACGGTTTTATGTCTGGCTACGGGATCAAATACAGATGGTGCTGTTGATACTGGTATTTGATTGTCATTACCGTAATATATTTCTTTGATATCAACATCTGCTGATTCAGAATAATCGAGTATGCTTTCACGTTTCATTCTCCATGATCCCCATTCATTACTACCGAGTAATGGTTTTACTAAATCCATGTATGCGCTATTTATATAAAACGAATCTGTAGCAACTCTAATGGCATAATGAGGAAATTTATTTATCATCGATAATAAATTTATAGAAATGTAAGCGAGCCTATAGGAACTTAAATGGGTAAATTGCGGTGACTCACCATCGATGTAACTCACGATTGTACCTAATTTAATTCCGTCTGATGAATAGGCATTACTCCGACTCACAAATGTGTTTTTTTCCATTGTATCAGTAATTATAAAATCTAACTCAGTATCATCCGTGATGAATCTTGCACAATGTTTATGATCATATGAACCACCTTGAGTACATTTACCAATTATTTTTTTTGCCGAGATCTTTTGCAACTTCATTTTCTTAATCAGTTTTATCCCAATCTTCACCTGGATCTGTCGGTGAATATTTCTTCTGTTGTGGTAACCAAACTTGTTTCTGTGGATGTAGGTTTTGCAAATTGATCGTAATTCACGGATTCTGAACTCTGAAATAACCAAACAGATACAGGATCATTCTTACTAATATCGTTGATAGCATCGAATATATAATCACTATAAAATTTAACTATTCTATCTTGTGGAAATATTGTTACAGCATTAGTCCATGCATGTACATTATGATCAATGATTGTTATTGGAGCTCCTCTTGATGTGTATTTTGATGCATATAAAATCTGTACGATTAGTGTTCTTACTGTTCTTGGAAATTTTTGATTTTTTTTCTAGTTCAGCAACATCCTTAATAGACGCTCCAGTATTCTTAACTGTTTCTGCCCATGTATTTATTTTTTTACGTCATATATCTATTAAGCCATTTCCACGTATTGCTTTTTTGAAGTGTTCCATAACTCGCTCAGCTACACAATTTAATCTTGGAAAATTAATCGGTTTAAGATTTTCAACGCTGGATTTATCTTTTAACGGATATATCGCATAAACAACTGTGGTTACAGGATATGCTCATTCATAATACGGTTTATCAATACCAGTTAATATACCTGGCTTGGATTTTTTTTATCCAATATAATAGTTTGTCCAAATTGTGTTACTCTGACAGGTTCACGTTTATCACGGATAATCCAAAATATCATCATCCGTCTGCACAATAAATTTGATCAGAATAATATATCGCTGATTATCAAGGTAATTGATAATACTTCTTCCTCGTTCATCATTTATTCTTGTTTCAATGGTATCTCTGATTCTAAATGTTGACCAAGTATGAGTAGCACCATCATTGTAAAATTCCTTCTTAGCTTCAAGAATACGATCAGTTGTATCATCATTCATCAAAGCTAGGTCTTGCATTGAGTATTTAGATTTGGATTTTGGTAATTTATTAGGATCAAATCTTGCTCTAGAGGGTTCGATTACGGACAGTCTCTTAAATTCCTCCATTATAATAATTAAGACAGAACGTATTTAATTAGATTTTTAGTCATAATATAATGATACAAACAAATAAAAAATGCAACTGGTTAATGATCGGGTTTTCATTTCGCTGCAATAAACCATGTTTAAAAGAATTCTGCGGATACTACATGCAGAGTTTTCGTAGAGGAAGCATAGGACCAAAACCTTGTGTTCGATGCGGTGTTGGAGTCAGAGGAAAAACTCAATTATGCATGCAATGTGGCGGTAAAAAATATAGAGAGATGAAGCGGTATTACAATGAGAAATATGGACCATCGGCATCTCTGTTTAAAATCATAAATGATTATTTGGTTAGATTTCAGAATAATTATTTAGAAGAATGATATATATATATATATATATATATATATATATATATATATATATATAAGTATATATATATATATATATATATATATATAAGGGTATATATATATATATATATATATGGAACAGAATGAGTTTGTGAAACATCCCATCATTAAGAATTGCGAGGCATCTCGTAGTGGTATAATCAGAAACTGTCAACGAGAAAAACCAGTCCATGGATCTATTATTAATACTGGTTATGTTATATTTAATGCTGGAAAATATAAAACATATCTCTATCATCGATTCATCTACGAGTATTTTTACGGGATAATCAAAGAAGGATCTGTAATCGATCACATCAATTCAAACCCCAAAAATAATTCTTTATGAAATTTACGTATCATTACAGAAAGTCAGAAATGTAAATTAGGAAGAACCGGTCATGGTAATAAATCTCCAAGATCGGCTATATCTACGAATACAGAGACAGGTGAAGAAATAACCTTCCCATCGAGGACTTCGGCTGGTAAGTATTTTGACATTAACTGTGCTTCAATATTTCATATAGTAAATAATAGATGTATCTCAGCGTTTTCAAGGAAATTAAATCAGAAGATCAAATTAAGATGTGCTGCTAGCAATTAAAAGCAAATAATTAATAATAATGAAGATGAATTTTATTATTTATGATGTTGATAAAATCAGTATTGCTGATAAATTACGTGGACTAAAGTCAAGATTACGGAAAGAGATGATATTACTTATATAGAATTCATTGATAAAATTTACGCAGGAAAAGGGTTTTCACAGCGATTATGTTCCGTCATGCCTGTCTCACGTGATAAACGTGCGCGCCGACGATTACAAGAAAAATTCAGAGCGAGAGTACACAAGAAAGAATAATCCATGCATTATAAATCAATTTTATTTTTTTTTTGTATTCTTGTCTTCTGAAATTATCAGAAATATATTTATTCAGAAAAATCATGAATTCAGAGATTTTATTATTTAGTAGTGCAACTACCCCATCAAAATTAATAAATTTTGCTAGATTTCTTCATCTTCAGCCGTGCAAATACCCCATCAAAAAAATCAATAAATTTACTCAGATTTGCTGTATTTTCTTAATTTTATGGAATATTTCATGAATTGATTTTATTTAGAATATATTTCTGAAATTATTTTATTTTTATGAAAAACTGAAAATCAGTGAAATTTGCAGAGATTTCTTCATTTAGTCGTGCAAATACACCATCAAAATCACTGAATTTCGTCAGAATTCCTCTACTGCCGTCGTGTAATTACCCCATCAAATTATAAAATTTTGCTAGATTTCTTCAACTTCAGTCGTGTAATGACCCCATCAAATTATTAAATCAATTCAGAAAAATAAATTTATTTAAACAAATGACTTTTTATATAATGAATCACGAAAACATCAGCGCTGTTGTTAATGCAATTGAGCAACTACAACATAATAGTATAACTCTCTGATGAACTTGATCCTCAAAAAATCATGTGTAATTTTGAATCATTAAAACAACAAAAAACTGAAAACAGATATACACTACCATCCGATTATAGATTTATGAAATTAATTTATTGATCGATGATAGAATCTTTAGCAAAGGTTGATGATACGCAAGTTAAAGAATTTATTTCACTCGCAAATGCTATTGAAAAAAATAAGACTAGAATTATCTCGCGAATATGAAACGAGAAAACTAGTGAATAGTCGTGTAATGCAACTGCGAAAGATTATGCCAATGACAGAATCTGAAAGGGTTGTTACCAGTGAAAGCAACAGTGACAGTGAAGATAATACTGGATTAGTGACATGGTAATGGCTAAGCAGAATCCATGGGAGAATTAAAAAAAATGTATTTACTTTATCCGTAACAATGTTACGGTGATATAT
>JAECUM010000193.1:0-122165 GCA_016617855.1 Megalonaias nervosa | reverse complement strand
CTACGGCGATATGGCTGAAAATGCTCACCTGTACCACACTCTATAGCATTGCGAATCAAAAGGCAGGGATGATGTTAAAGGATGCGCCAATTGCTGAGTTTGCTGACCTTCTTCCTGAGATGTGCACCATACTAACGGCAGACAGACCAGTGACGCGCAAGGCAAAGGGATATCTACGGCAGTTGTAAGGGCCGACGTTTGGCACCACCTCTGCCATGAGTACCTCAAAGCAGGGCCGGATTATCCATAGGGCAAAGTGGGCAACGTGCCCAGGGCCCCCCGGGGCTCAATGGACCCCGATATTATCGTCTGATTTCACAGGCAGGGCCCCCGAGGCTCAAGGAGCCCCGTATATTATCGTCTGATTTCATAAGCAGTGTTGTTAATAGTACTGTAACCATATCTATGGACAAGGCAGGATAGCTATGGGCCCCTATGTTGGCTGTGCCCGGGGCCCCCAAAGGCCTTAATCCGGCCCTGCCTCCAAAAGTCAAAAAGTGTCGACAACCCATGGTCATCATATGCAACGACCACCACATAATGGGTGTATACCACAAAAACAAGACAAGGTTTAGTTCACTGTATATATTAATGTGCATTGCACCTAATGGAATTAAGACGTAGGTACATGGTCACAATCGCACCGTACAAGAGCAACACGCTTGGGCGGAGGAGTACCTCAACGAGCTCTTTGACTTCAGCCATGGATAATAATACTATTAGGTGGTAGCTGTTTACATTCAGGCATAATCTGTATTTATTCGCGAACGAAGCCTCTAAATGGAGAACCACTACCCAAAAGATGTTATTTAGCTGACTGGAATATCAAACCTGTCTGCCCGTCTTGAATACCATGAGCCACCACATAGGGTCGGTTGTACGGCGTAGCCTTCTCTCCCGGATGATATTAGTACCGCACCGAGATATTTGATGTCAGACGTTGCTTTAGACCAACAGGACCAGTCAAAGAAGCGGTCCGCGACGCAGTTTCAAGAATGGCATGAATAGATCTCTCAGCTGTGAGCAGCGTTACCTCACTGTTTGTGGCCTCCACGACTGTCGGCATCCGCGAAACCCACTTAGTGGTATGTGTGCTTGTAGTCTTACTTTAGGCCGCGCCCCGTCTAACAAGCATGTTCAGAGCAGAAATACGCACTCGTAAACTCTCTGAAAGGGTCATCCTGTAACAGGTTTAGCCACTTTATCGGCTCTCGCTTTTATATACGTGCAAGAGAGTCTTCTTATTTGGAAGCCTCGTTTGTAGCCAAGGGTTCAGTCTCCTTGCAACGGTTGGCAACATCAACCACATTCAGCACATACTTGTACAGTTATCTAATAACCTTGTCGTGCAACAGAAACAAAAGGTTGGTCTAATTAATCCAGTTCGGGATTGAAACATTTTACTTGGTGCTGGCAGGTGATTTTTCTACATGGCCTGCTACTCTAGCTCAATCCTGACAACATTTTGTGAGACTTTGGCTGTTTCGGCCAGATTTTATTTAACTGTTTTCAGTAAAAATGTGGGCTGCTGCAAGTTTAGTATTCATTTTTGTTGTTTGCTGTTCTGCCGTTACGACATGGTATATAAAGACGATGTACTTCAAGAAATCAAATGATTGTTTTAATGGAACAGCAGTTTGTTGGAATCCAAGTGTTACAACATTCGTTAGTGTCGGATTAGCTGTCAAGCGAGTAGATGGCGATAGGCCTATTGCCATGCGTATAAATAAAAGAACGCATTCCAAATATTTATGTTAATTTTGCGGCATACTAAGGTTTTAGTAATATTTGTGGACCACGTAACTGAAGGCTGAGAGTCCCCAGACGACAAACATAATAGTGTATTTTTTGAGGGTGTATAGAAGACAGAAAGCTAAGGCTCGACACCAATCTGTGGGACTTCGTCTGTTTTTCCACCGGACACCAGGTAATACTCTTGCATCGCGGCATTGGCATTATTATAAGTCTTTTCGTAATGCGGCTTGCCGCGCAGCCATTCATTGGGGTAATAGAGATACTTGGTGCGCTTGCAGGAGCACTTGGCCTGCATGGCCTGGATTCCTTTCGTTGTCCAATCATGGCGTTCGCTGTCGGTGTCGGCTTCTTTTGGGTTTAGCGTAAATAAAAGGTAATTTGAATCGACGAATGCGAGGACGTTAATAACTGCCCCACCATTCATCATTATACCAACTACGGCCAATATACTGTTTTGATGCTTTGTTTAATTGCATGTCATGCGTCCAGAGCCTCAACACTACTGTGCATGACCTTTGTGCTTTCTTCAGTGCCAAGTCGGTCCCAGTCAACCGGTTTCATTTTATCACATTTTTAGCAGTCACTGAAAAGCCTGCAGCGAAGCCGGAGAGTACGTCTCCGTGGTAAACTAGATTTCCACGGTTCTTGGCCTATGATGGTGGATACAATTGTCTGTGTTTCGCAATTACAAAGTTTATAGAGTTTTTGTAAACACACTAAAATTCCATATGAAAGGGGTTAGGCATATGTCAATAGATGATACTGGTAGCTGTTGCGATTGTCGTTCCGACTGGTTTCTAAACGTTCCTTTTTTACATTGCTCTTGCACCGGCGTTCAGCGGACTTGTGGTGGTGTGCGAGACGAGGAGTAAAGAAGGCCAGTTACCAAAGCTACTGCTTCTCTTGGGTGCCGTTTCGACTCAAGTGGAATGCGTGTCGACAGTCTCTGCTTTTTCTAAGCCCGACGTTGTTTCATCATCTCTGAAAGTATTTTCTAGCACTCTACCTAGGTGTTTAACCTTGGTGACATGTGTTACTTCCTGAACTCGTTGTGCAGTCGTTTGTGCTTGTGCATTCATGGTTGATTACGCTGTCGTATCCTTCATCAGTTACGCTTTTAAGTTCTTGTTGTTTCTTTACAAAATCAACATGTCTATAGGTAATCATGCCAACTGCAATTGGTGCTAGTACAGAACCATATCGAAAATAACTGTGGTTCCTGCTGTTTTCCAAAAAAGTCTGGATAATTGAACCATTTTACAAGTCACTAGCAAGACGTTCGCTGTTATCTATTGACAAAAAGTTACTTACAACTGCATGTACAGTCACAGCAAAGGCAACCCCAACAAAGCAGTCACCCTTACCCCAAGGTCAAGCCTCGTATAATGAATAGGTCTTTGCGGCCTCTTCGTCGCTCATTGCTGTAATGCCCTCAAGTGCCATAAGTCGTCCATTGTACTTTTAGCCGTACACGAAGCAGCTAGCCGTAAGGTTATTTGCCTCGTTGTTTATGTACCTAAGCTTTCTTAGTTGTTATGTTATTATACAGTTCATTCTGTACCGTATCAACATCTATGTCGATTATCGTAAGCTATGGTTCTTATTAGATTCTGATAACTGACCGAGCACTTACCTCTAAGTAACCTATAAATAAAAGTAGTTAAAGCCTTAGTAAATACGAATGGCAAATGATGTACAAAATGTGTAGACCCAACGTATGATATTGATTGATGGGTCTGTGTGTAGAAGCAGCATGCCCAAAGCGTTCTCTTCTGAGAAACTCATTCAGCTCTGCACGCTTCCTGTGCTTCATGATACAGTGCTCATATAGTGTGTCATCAAATGAACCTTTCTCATTAGTAAAACAGTACCATCCACGATGTCTGCTGGCGAAAACTGCGGGTTATTTTTCTGTTATAACCCACACACTGATGCTGTAATGGCGACTAATAAAGGCGAGCTCAGGGAGGAAAGTTTACATATGCCTGATGCCACAAACAAAAGCACAATCCTCCAGTGCAAAAACGTTGAAATTTCCTTAATTTTTTGGGAAAGCGCGCGGATTAGATAATTCAGACCATGATTTATGGAGCTCGGTAAAACAAATACTCCTTTTTACCAACAGGCCTATGGCCTCTCAGATGATGACAATAAAGTCAAAGTGGCTCTTAAATGACAATTTGCTTTGGGCGCCCGACCATCATGATGAAATGTGGCTGAATGTTGTCAAAGACTGCGTTGTACTCCTCGCATTTTAGTCGTTCAGACAGGCTAGTAGATATTGATGTAAAATATCCATTTTGTATGCTGAGCTATGCGTCCATGATGACATATATCATCTAGTTACCTCGTGGACTGTTTTTTTTTTTTTTTTATATCTGCAGTATTATACCTTCTCTTTCGTTTTATGTGTGTTTCCCCCGAACCGTGGAGCGTGTGATCTTCAGTCAAATTTATGTCGAAGACGAAGACAAACTGGTTTTGGTTAAAGGTACCAACGTCCATAAACGACGCCTTCGCGTCCTGAAGAGACTCACTCGCCATTATTTTTTGGGACTCTTCGCACTGTTGCTACATTAGCTGTCCCTAGGTATAGATCTAGCTTGGAACTCCCTCGACCGTCACCAGCACACTGTTGATCAGAGGTTTGCAGAAATTATCCATGTCACTTAGTGCTCTTTGTCGCATACTCAAAAAGCGAAACGATCGCCCTCTCCTTTTTGACTGCCGTGTTCAGGTCTGTGTTCCAAACCGTATGGATCTTATGCAGTACCATTTTGCGATGGCGCAGAACTCAGCATGTACTGGTGCCTGATCATGCGTGCAAGTTCCGAGTGGACCACAACATCAAACGCTAATGAAATACTGCTAATGACGTGGCTTGCACCATTATGTGTGCTCTGGATTACCCTGGTGCAGTCGTTAAATGTCAGCGCAAAGGAGAGTCGGTCTGAAGGCATGGCATGTGATTGTTTAGCAGGTCAAAGTCGAGTGACATTTAAAAGCGATTCCCTAATGAGGCTGCGATAGGCACATCGGGCTGGGTGGCCTCCACTGCATCGCCGTCGCCTACAAATATGGCAGCAGTGTTTGGTATACCGTTATTTCTCTTTTTGTCCGTGTTCGTATTAAGAAACGTTGTGCTTTCATAAATGTTAAATATTAACAAATTTTTGTGCTATCTGGAGTTCGAGTTTCTTTCCTTTGGTGCATTAGCTTGCTTTTATTGTGACCAGCTGAATGCTTATAAAACATAGCTGAAGGAGGCCATGAAATTAAGGGTTTCAGTAGAAATGCTACTTAACGAGACGAAACATTAGAAACGACATTTTGAGATCTTCCCATTTAATGTAATCAATAAATAAATGAATTGAAAAACCGCCTGAACAACCTTCGCGGATAAGATTTAATATAAATTCATACCAAATATTTACAATAAAGAGGTTGACGCCTTATTTGTGGCAAATGACATAGAGAAAAAGCATGTCGATGCCTATTTTATATTAGAAAAACAGTATATTGTAAACCGGGAGGTGTGATATTCCTCTCGAATATGTGAGAACTGTTAGGCAGTACAAACGTTATATGCTAGAACGTAGATGAGCGGAACTAACTTGGGATTGCTATTCGTCACGATTGCGATATCGTTCTTTGCTGTTATCGGCTGTCTTCACGTGGACATGTGCAGGCAGCAGAAACCAAAAGGCTGCAATCCCAGGCCACAGCACCAACAACAACTAGCGTTGTTTTGCTAACTCGTGGTCTTCGGTTTTTTTCTGCTGCCTGTGTTTGTGATGGTGCTTGTGTTTATGGTAAGTATTGCGTTGGCGGGTCAGGGCCGACCTGGTCGTGCTTTCTTGGTTGCGGTTGTTGTGTGTATTGTTGATCTAGTTTTGATTGCTTCTACATTAGCTCCGCATCGAGACTAGGGTTAGTGTCCTGTGTACATTTGTTTTCTTTAGAGTGTTACACAACAAATTTTGTTCTAATATCCCTCTTAGCTAACAGCGTTAAAATCCATGTTGCGTGGAATAATATCGAGTCCATTCCCAAGAATGAAATCTAGCTTGCTTTTGGCATCGTAAAGTACGTATTTTTTTTATTTTTTTTGGTGAGTATGTTGGGACTTCAGTGCGTCTTCTCCGTGTACAATTGAATTTTCAGCGTTCATGAGAAACTGTCTTCGGATCATATAAATAATCCCTCCGCCTATTATCGATCCGAGGAATTCCCATACATATGAAATATTGTTCTATTTAAACCGATCTGTTGTGGCAGATGTAAAACCCTTGTCCAGCATAAAGTATGCAAAGCCATTACTGGACTCACTGCCCTGTTTAACGTATGTAACTCATCTCACATTATCGGTTGACAATTTGTAAACGTCAATGGTCTTCAACCAAGACAGCGCCGTAATCTACAGTTATGTTTGCCCGAACAACATAGGTCACACTCCTTACAACAGCTTTTGTGTATCCATGGATTACATAATATACTGTGCCCAGTCCACTGCTTTTGCTTTCTTTCTGCTGCCAGTTCGAGTATTTTTTTCATGCCAAACTCTTTACAAAAGAGCTAGTAGGTAAGCAAAGAACACTAACTGAACGTACTAACATGAATGCTACTTAAAATTACATGATTTAATTAACTCTATATTATTATTATTAGTAGTAGTAGTTGTAGTAGTAGTAGTAGTAGTATTGTTGTTGTTGTTGTTCCTAAGTTTACTATTATTTTCATCTCGTTCGACTTCATTATTTCTAACATGTAATAATGTATATCATATTTCAAGTATATAAAGTTCTAATGATACTATAAAGAAAAACATTCTGAATGCTGTTTATATATTGATGACACTTTTACGTGTTCTCCTGAAAGAGCTTGTATTTAAGCCCATGCACGTGATTGAACAAAAAAAAGCATTCGGGGTATTTTACAGGCCATACATTAACAGGCTATATACGTATTTTATACATATGCATGCAATTATGTAGGTTATTGTGTCTGTGGATATATGCACGTATGAGCGTGCATGGGAATGTATGTATATACAAGTGTATATATTTAGTATTGATTGAATATTTGTTTTACTTCATGCATACAACCAACCACCATCATATTTTTTGTAAAAACAACTTAAATGTATATGCGTATAATTACTGATGGACAATCGGGTAAATGCAAATAAAGATCATATTTAAAACCATATCGACACCATTATTATATGCGTTCCAGCTGACCTGGCCCGGAAGTGGGCACCGCATCTGGCGTTTGATTTTACAGGTCTGAAAATAAACATGAAATCAGTAAAAGCTGAGCATCATTTCTGGCTTTTGTGTGGTCACGCACCAGATGGCAAAGTTTAGCTGATTTTGCCAAAACGTCATAGGATCATTTGACCAAAGGTCTGCAACCGCGCTTCGTTTTTGGCTGGAGGAAAAATGTAATCGTCGGATGTATCAAAGAAACTGGTTTGAAAACAAGCGTTTTCACTCAAAAGTACTTTCGGTTGATTAAAAGTTCCCGTATTTGTGCTCTTTCCCCATTAATGTAGTTAAATACACCGTCACTGCCATATGTTGCATTATTATTATAATAAAATGACTTATTTTCTGACAATGTATGTCGTGTTAATCAGCCCTCAAGTTGGACCGGTGGCCCATAAAAACAAGTGATACGCACCTGTCATGCCACCTGTATATGACTTTCAGAGATTTCGTTCAGACCAGGACCGTAAAACGTATCGACTGGGCAGGTTGGTATAACCTCCAGTGACCCATATTTAGATTCTATTTACCAGGGTTCTTTGAAGCTGGCACAAATACGGCAGCCACATATCCCAGTATTTATCAAGGGCCCACGGCTTTATATCCATCTCGATCAGATAAACACAGCTAGAAATACTTTTGATGGAAAAAGGTACCCAGCTACAAGTGATTTCTGTGGGTAGTGAGTCTTACGGGAAAACACGTAATGTCTTCTGTGAAAATCCACATTGGGGCAGACTATGTAAAGGCAGCATCCATGAGCTCTCGATGCGTATTTTAGGTAGAAATAATCACCCGTTAATATGCTGGCGTATGCTATCTCCCTTGAAAGCAAAGAGACGCACTTGTGCCCGTTAGAACAACTATATGAGTCTACGTTGTCCTGGTTCTTTTACTAATTGTGCTGCAATCGCCTGCGGGCAATCGCTTCCGTTAAATGTCTCCCCAGAGGCTAAAACTATCGGTGGCCAAGTGGCAGCAGTGCTAGCACGGCACGCGCAGACACTGGTACTGCCTTTAAGATCTTGTACTTAGCCTGCCGACAATATCACTACAGTCAGCATAATTACGTTTGGTTACTATCGGTTGGATTCAACGCAAAACATTTAAAACGCTGGTGGCTTTACCCTCAGCTAAAAGAACAAGACTTTCACCGTTCCAGGTGCCGGATTTTACTTCGTTAACCTACACGGGAATCGTGGTAACGGAATGTAGGCTACGTTTCAGTCCGTAGAAACGGAGTTGTATGGACACAAAATGACAGCAGTAATCACTATGTCGATGACATCTCAAACTAAAGCCTTACTACTAATTTGGCGTCAATGTTTACCACTGGAGACACCATCCGGTGTGAGGGTCTTAACGTCAACGCACAAGCGTTGGGATTCTCAGCCACTCTAACCATCTTCAACTTTCGAAATTAGAATATGTGCTATGCTTAGCTAAAAGTTAAAAAAAATACAAAGTCATGGGGGGACGAACATACATAGGCAAGGAATACGAATCCATTTCCATCGCGTGCCAATCCAGACAAAGAGGACGGAGTATACTGGGATGCAGTTCGCACAAAACGTACATGACAAGGAATGCAAACTACTGATGCGGAAATATCTGTGCCACCTTTGGTTTGACATGTACCTGTTTAGATTGGGGTGGAACTAGGATTTAAAGCAAATGCACTGCCCTCGGAAAAAATGACAACCTGGTATTTGGCAAAACGCCTTCAGCAACAACCTTTCGTCGCTTGGAATATGTTGGGCCCTCTATCGCCCATCTCAATAACTGTAAAAGTAGAGTTAAATTTTAAAAAACGATACCTTGTTCTACATCACAGTAATCGGCCAGAAAAAAAAAAAAGCTACAGTCAGTGAACCTACGAATAGAGTGCATGGTATGTGTGGCCCTTGATAAGCGTGTTGGCGTGTGTTTTGAAAACTGTTTTCTCTAGATCTAATGATATTAAACATACTGGCACCTTCTTCGACATCATCGATGCCTTACCAGTACACCACGGCGACAGGTTAGAGGTGGGTGTCCGCCAGGGGCTGGGAGGCTCATCACTGTCCAGATCATTTAAACTTTCGTACTGTGCTACTTTTGGTGGAATTATAATTTCGTTATACCTAAAAATCAAAGATCCACAAGACTTTCGCCTAAGAAAGATCTGCGAGACTGAAACCTCCTTACAGGTAGAAGATGAACAACAGTGCACTCTACACAAAAGGTACAAGTGCGCTGTAAACACGGTGGATGGTGTTAACACCACATCGTCGGTTGTGTGTCTAGGCACTGGTCTGTCGGGTATTGGAATATCGTCACCAATCATTGCTGAGACCATTGCGCTCGCTTGAGATCACAGTTTAAAGTTGTGATCTGATCTCTTTAGCTCTGAAGTGTATCAACCTGCAGTTATCCATGAAAGTCAAAACTAATTATGAAATCCGCGCCTTGGCCGAAACAATGCTCAATAAGACGCTACGGGACAACATCATCTATGAGGAAGAGTTCATACTTATCCTCGATAAAGTCGATAAATATAACATCATAACAAATTAAATACGGGTTATATTCGACGAAGTGGCTTGAAAAATTAACTAATGGCCCGTGGAAAATCGGAAGCTTGCGAGATCATATGAAATATTGCTAAAAGTTCATCATAAATTGTTTTGTCTTTTCAACCGTCGGAACAACAACTTTTCGACTCAAAGCCTGTTCTCAACGCACCTGCAGCAATGGATGCGGTTTTTCAATAATAATAAAGACTGCGCACTAAAGAGCTAAAAAAAAAAAATGATCCAGAAGAGGACGTTACCAGGGGAAAATAAGGTGCGTAAATCTTGTGAATGAAAGGACTATGTTCACTTTACCTGCAAAATTGGCCATAAATCTGGTTAAGAAAAATACCGATAAGTCTTCAACCTTATGACGTCATACGCATGTGCTAACGTCATTATGTCCCGTTAAGAAATGGCAGTGGAACGCTGAAAAACGCAAGTTTAACCAGAAATGCACCAATTTTGGAAGATATTTAACATTCAGCACATATATTGCCCATCGCGATATTTTGTCAAGTGTTAGTGGAAGAATGAAGAATTATGTTGGACCGTAAATGCACTCCATATTAAATTTAAAAATAATTGTTGTTGATTGCTCTTCACTAGATAATCCTAGGATCACAAAACATCTTAAATTTCCTAAGTTTTAAAGCAAAATAAGACAAAATATGACTATGACTATATAATCTTAATAGGTTAAGAAATAATCTACTGTCATTCAGTCTTATGCAATCTTAGGCCGACAAATCAGCCTCTCACTCCTGATGATATTGATTGGGGTTTTGGGGCTTATATCACCTATTCATTAAAACCTGCAAAAATCTGCAGTCAGTTTTGTCTGCACACATCGGTATACATTTTAAACAATTACTGTTATTTCTCGCGGTTGTGGAGCTACCGTCGGCTGAAGGGTTCATTTGGTGACATGTACATACTATTTCCGGAGCAAACCCTATATTTGGTGACTTGTAAATCCACGTGGAAACCCTCAGTCCTGTGGATAATTTGAATTTTGCGCTAGGTATGGCTGTTACCAAACGCCGGTAAGTGCTTAAAGTGTACACAGGTTTGTTTCGGAAAAAATTGCATGCCGCAAAATTGCACATTTTAATGAACAGGTGACATCATACCCACATATCGTCCATCAGTATCAACACAGATCTGGCGGGTTGATTAATTGGACTAATGCAATCTTGACGGAGATTTACAAAGTTTAGATTAAACTTTAGAGGTATATGAAAGAAAAACTTTTAGTGAATATAAAAACAGAAAAATTACTTCACATCGACCCGCAGGTAACTACTGGCAAGCTTTCTCATATACCCACACTGGCCGAACCGAGACTTAAACCCACGCGGAAATAGGTGATATATCAGTGACTTGTAATGGCGAGCGCCGTAGTCCATTTCGCCACCCGATGCAATAAGATAGCAATGGACTCACAAATGAAGGAAAAGAGCATCTAGATCATTTGATTTCTATTTTAGGTGCTCCAATGCAAAAAATAAAAAATAAAAAAAAATCAGAGAAAGTAGAATGTCAGGATTACCAATTTCTTCGTAACAGAATGTTTTATTTATAAGTTTAAAATTAGTTTATTTAAGATATATATTCACCTAACTTAAAATTATGTTTGATATTTTCTGTCTAATCATTAATAAATACATGTTAAAATGTTGCAGCATGATCGAGAGTACGTTAAGGAACGGATAATGCAAGAGGTTCGTCAGAAATAGGATAATTGGCAAGTCTTAGTGGAGGCTCATCAGGAGTAGCAAAATTAATAGGTATTATTGGAGGCTCATCAGGAGCGGGATAATGAATAGTTCTTATTTGAGGATGATCAGGAGTGGGACAAGGAACAAGCATTAGTACAGGATCATCAGGAGTGTGATACGAAACAGGTTTTGGAGAAGTATCATCAGAAAAAGGATAATGAATAGGTATTAGTGGAGGATCAGGAGTGGGAATACGATTAGGTATAATGGAGGATCATCAGGAGTGAGAGAAGGAATAGCTATTAGAGGATCATCAGGAGTGTAATACGGAATAGGTATTGGAGAAGGATCACGAGAAATAGGATAATGAATAGGTATTAGTGGAGGCTCATCAGGGGTAGCAAAATTAATAGGTATTAGTGGAGGCTCATCAGGAGTAGGATAATGAATAGTTCTTATTTGAGGATAATCAGGAGTGGGATAAGGAACAAGTATTAGTAGAGGATCATCACGAATAGGAGGAATAATAGGTCTTATCGGAGGACAATCAGGAGTAGGATATGGAATATGTATTGGGGAAGTATCATCAGGAATAGGATAATGAATAAGTATTGAAGAAAGATCGTCAAGAGTAGGATAAGGATTAGGTATTAGTGGAGAATTACCAGGAGTAGCATAAGGAAGAGGTCTTAGTAAAGCATCATCAGGAGTGGGATAAGGAATAGATATTAGCGGAGAATCATCGGGGTGGGATAAGGAATGTGTATGGGAGAAGGATCACCAGACGTAGAATAAGGAATAGGTCTTAGGGAAAAATCATCAGGGGAAGGTGTTTTAGTCACATAATAATAACAACCATATTCCGCTTCTTTTCACAATTTAAACTAATCAATTTCAAATTGAAAAAGTATTAGGATTTTTAAAATCTAAACAAGATATTTATATCAGTACTGTCACATTGTGGGGAAAATTTGATGATGGTTCATGCTTCATGTATACGCATATCTTCTTATAGTTGCTTCGTAGTTAAGAGCGCCTGGAATAATCTCAATAAGTATTATATAAGATTATGCCTATAGACCCGATTCTCAAGTGCAGGCAGACCGAGGTCAATGCTGTTGCCAGGGAGAAACGTGGGACCGAGGCGATCTGTAAACCAGTAAACCTCGCGTCCGCCACCGTCAATGGGGAAGATGCCACCATCTTGTACGACAGTTACCGTCACTGACCTCGATTTACCGTATGTAAAAGGGAAAATCGAAGCCACATGCTTGTCTGGGTTGTCACATATCGTCATATTGGGATGTCCTCATGCGTTATCGCAACCTAACCCAGAAATATGTACACCTGTACCGGTGAGTGCTGTAGACACCAGATCCAAGAGTCGTCAGGCAAAGTTGACGCCGATGGAAGTTACGTCGTCGCCGGTTGGTAACATACTGCCAGCCGAGTCGAAGAAACAGTAGCAAGAGGACGCAACTCTGATGTAGTTGCACAAACACGCTGCAGAAGGAACGGAGAAAAGAACTCCGAATGACGAGGTGAAGTTTATGTACAAGAAGGGGATCTTGTACCGCCACACCAGGAAATTACGCGATCACTTCAAACGATTCGTCGTGCGCAATGCGAAGTCTCGTCAGGCGAGATACTACAGTAAACGCGCTAAACCACGCCAGTACGAGGTAGGACACAAGGTGTTGCTTCTGTTGCCCCAAGAACACAACAAGCTACAAGTTTCATGGAGAGGGCGGTACATCGTAACCGAGAAGGATGGGGGTCAAACCTACCGGATACAGCTACAGACTAAGGAGAAACTTTACCACACCAATCTCCTTAAGAAATATAGAGAACGAGAGCCCACTAGCGACTTCGTTGTTGCCACGACCGTCAGCGAAGACACCGAAGGCGACACGGAAAACGCAAACACCGTTCCGAGCTGTCAATTGACGAAGGCCGAGACACCCTCGGACGTGAAGTATGACCCTATGCTGACTAGGAAGCAGCGGATGGAAGTAGCTACGTTGCTGACAGGGTATTCCGATGTATTTACGGAGCTACCAGGGAGAACGTCACTAGCTGAATTCAGCTTAAAGCTAGTGGACGACCAGCCAGTTTAACGGAAACCTTACCTTTTGCCCACGCGAAGCTACAAGTGCTAAGGGAAGAAATTGAAGAAATGGTTGCTCTGGGAGTAATAGAACCCGCCGACTCCCTGTACAGTTCCCTAGTTGTGCTAGTACAGAAGAAAGATGGCACCCATCGTGTTTGCGTAGACTACAGGAAACTGAAACAGGTGACGCAATTTCAGGTCGAAATGTTACCTGACCCAGAACATATTTTCGCCTCCGTGTCACGGTCGAAATATTTCTCGAAGATGGATTTGTCTAAGGGCTATTGGCAAATCCCCGTAAGAGAAGAGTATAGGTCAAAACTCTCGTTTGCTACACCTAACGGGACCTATCAATGGTTGGTTATGCCTTTCGGAGTCCAGAACGCGCCAAGCGTCTTTACAAGGACGATACGAAAGTTGTTGGAGACCTTGCGAGATAGGGGTGTATTCAATTTTATCGACGATCTCCTGCTAGCTACGGAGACGTGGAGTGAACATCCAACTCTATTAGCAAACATTTTAGAACAGTTAGGTCGAACTGGATTGACGGTTCTTCCATCAAAGTGTCACATCTGATTCCGGACATTAGACTATTTGGAACACACGCTGAGCCAAGGCACACAGTAACCAGAGAAGTCTAAGGTGGAGCAGCTGCGAAACGCCGCACACCCCACTAAGACGACCTAGGTAAGGTCATTCCTGGGATTGGCCGGGTTCTACAGGATGTATGTGGCCAATTTCAGTGCGATTGCGAGACCGCTGTCCGATCTTACCAGGAAACGGGCCCCGAACAAGGTTATCTGGATGGATGCGTGTGAGCATGCCTTCCAAGCCATGAAAGATAGACTGACATCAGACGCTGTTGTCCGTCTACCAGATTTGTCCAAAGAATTCGTGTTACGCAGCGACGGGTCTTGGAACAGTGTTACTTTGCAGGAACACGAGGGGACACTTTTTCCCGTCGCATATTGCAGTCGAACTACTTTATATCGGAGAAAGAATGCCTTGGAATCGTGTTCGGTATATCACTGTTAGAGCGATATTTGTATGGGCAGAAGTTTATTTTGGAGACCGACCATCAGCCACTCGCGTATCTCGCACAGGCGAAGCTATCGAATGGACGCCTGATGAGGTGGTCATTGTTCTTACGACAGTACCGAATGCAGATCAGATACGTTAAGGGCACCGAGTACGTGGGTGCAGATTTCATAATGAGTGCAGAAACTTGTTAGTTAGATCGGTATAATTATCGCATATTGAACCGCTATATTCATGTCCGTAGTTACCGTGTAGCATCGTTAGGATTTCGTTCTATTCATATCACGTGTAAATACACATATTCGCACTTCGGAGCAAATTTTCTGTGAATACAATCCCGATTCTATTCTCAAGCGTGGGGTCGTCACGTTATGGGGAAAATTTGCTGATGCTTCATATTTCATGTATACACATATCTTCTTTCAGTTAATTCGTAGTTAAAAGCACCTGGGATAATGTCAATACGTATTATGTAAGATTAAGACTATATAACCGATTCTGGACACAAAGAAACTGCCAGTCTGTTGTTTAACCATTAAGCAACGACCCGTCCAAGTGAAATTCAAAGGGAATTCTACCACCAGGCCGACCAGGTAGAGACTTCTACGTTTGTTTTTCAACCAGCCAGTGATGTCACGACCGGCTTGGAAGCAATTTCGGGTTTTGGGGGACCAGAAACCCGAGAGAAACAAGTAAGTATTAAATTACCCCAGGACAGTTTTCAAAGAGATCAGACTGTATCCAATGAAAACTGAAAGATTCAAATCTACGGCAGTCTCAACAAGCAACCGCTTATGTTCGGACTAAATCCATTTTTCAATCGGTACATGTGTGAACCTCGCCAGGGGTGGATCAAAGAGAAGTTGAGAGGCATTAGCCTGTAGCCTAAGTTGTGCGCTCGTTAAAAGGTGAGAAGGAATTCTAGTGAAATTCTAGGTTTGGATTTGCGACCAAAGGCTTCTTGAGAAAGCTTTCTGGGTGGGTGTTAGAGTTGACATCCAAAGATCGGACACGAGGGAAGTGTCGTGGAGAGCACGTGGTAGGCGTTATTGTGACGTCAGCAGTTGTGTGGAGGCACAGTGCTGGAAGGAGCACGTGATAGAGAGTGCCTAAAGTGTCAGAAGGATGGATCTGGAAGTGCCAGGAGAGCACGTAGTCAAGGGTACCAAAGTACCAAAGAGACACAAGAGGCAGACAGGGATTCACAGATGTGTAACAGAAACAACACTGAAGGGAAACACTCTCACTTAAGACCTTTAATTTCATGTGATGAAATAGTGATTGGCAATTTTGAATAGGTCATTGATTGTATTTATTCGAAAGAAATTGCAATTGAAAAATCTGTCTATGAAATTATTGAATATATTTGATATATTTTATTAAATTGTTATACCTTTCACCTTGAGTTACTTATACACCCAGACCATCAGTATTGCTGACTGGGGGCTCGGAGCTATTTAAATTTTAACTGTCCACCTTCTCCAGTATTAGAAATAAAACCTTAGGAGGCACTTGATAAGTACTTTATATGAAGATGTAATAACAGAAGCCTACTAACAAGAATAAATAATTAGTATAATAAATATAACAGACAATGAAATAACTGAAGTGATAAGGAGCTGGATAAAATGAACTAAAAACAAATCAAGAAAGCATTCAAAATTTTTGTAAATATAAGATCAATTTAAATACCAAAATCACTGTTAGATGCAGTAGCACTAAGAACAACATCTTTGATAAGTAAATCTCTTCCAATTAAGAATGTGAATGAATTACAGATATAATTATTAACTATTTAACAATAAAATGAATTAGATAATTTAGTGGGCTTTATCGTTTAGTTTTAGATTAATATCTTTGTCATAAAATGCTAGTTTGATAACTTCTAATCACATTCATTTGAAAAAGGTAAGCCACCTATGTGTGAGCAAAAAGAATATGCCTCTGGTTCTAGAAAATCAGGACCTAGTTATGTTAGAACATAGTAACTATAAACATTATTTAAAATATTTGCATGTTAAAAATAACTTGAAGGTAACTTGAAAATAACCAGAACATAACTTCATTAACTATTTATGAAAACTTTAATTTCATTGCATAATAAATGCAAGGTGGTTAAAGTAAAACTGAAGAAATTTAAAGATAATGCATCAGTGTCCAACATCATCATCCAAACCAGCCACCACAAGTCTCAAATGCCACAAAATCTCAGATTACATCCAGTAACTATTTAATTCATAATGCATGAATGTTTGGATGTCAAGGTTTCTGGTACATAAGCTTAATAATGTTATCATCAGTCAAACTTCATGAAAAACATAACTCTACTCAGGGAATAAATTTTAACTAAAGTCATCCTCTTGTCTTTAACAATAGTTTTATTTGCTCTATTGTATGGTACAGGATGAAATCGTAGCCTCAACACGTTGCAGCTACGACATCGTAGCTAAGGTTATGCATGCATTTGATTGATTCAGATGCTATGCTTGCAAACATTTTGAGGTTCAAAGACACGGGGAAAATATTATACTTTGAATTTCTCACCACCTCAATCTGTATATTACTATCTTTCACAATATTCAAATGATATACTATTATCACCTCGTGCCAAGACATCACGGGATGGCACATGCAGTGACTTACCTGCTGCATGCAACTCTTGCAATTGCACTATGGCACACGGTGCCTCATTTTGTACATGTGCTACAACATTTCTTGAAGTACTTGTTGACTGGGCAATGTTATCATGAACAGCAAACAAGACTACCTTTAATTTGTCATCAACGGGCTTAATCGGGCTCTCTTCGAACTTTGCTACAATCACACACACACAATTTGACCGATATGATCAATAGCACTGGGCTTAGGGCAACATGTGCCCCTTTTGGTGTGAGCACCATCTAGCATGCTGAAAGTTTTATTGAACAATCAGTGCAAAGACCTGAGAGCCACATCGCTGTCCTCTGGACTTTGTCTGTGCTGTAAATCAGGTGGCACTACAAGCTACTCCATCATCTTCTATTCTATACTCCATGCTCAAAACTACTTACACAAGCACCTTCATCCAATATGACTGCCATCACCAATTAATTATGTGACATGGAAAAGGATGTGCATAAATAAATAATCACAATTTTAGTAGGGAACTATTCCAGTTTTCATACTCTGGTTTCCAGATATTGGTACAGGTGCCCAATAAATCGTCATGAGCCCTGGTGACTGTCTACATGTAGAAGATGAAGCAATTGTTCCATTTATCACCATTAGTGGAGTCATGAAAAGCTTTGATGCACATAACCACTATCATAATTACTAGAGTAATTACCTCACATCTATCTCATCTACATTTTCACTATTCTACAGGCTACTTGCTCCAAGGATGATGCACATTTCTAAAATCGGCTTATATATATATATATATATATATATATATATATATAAAACATTAAGTAATGTGTCACCTGATGAGTCTATTCATAACTGGATAATCCCATTTCTGATATCAGAATACTTATCAAAAAATGACTGACTTAAAATGCAGGGAAAATCTGTTACAATAGTATATAATCTTACATGGTTTGTGCAGCGCTGGAGAGTTTTCATTCAAGGAGTCTTCAAGACCTTTCAAAAGTTTTCATGGAGTACTTCTTACAGAAACAATGCAAAACTTTGTTGATGATGATACTGATGATGGTGATGATATGGTGATGATGGTAATGCCACTGCAGAAGTGACTACAATATCCCAACATGCTTATGCAGATGTGATAAAATAAGTACAAAAACCTGCATGGGAAAAATTGTTTACTTGTACACAAGATTTTGATGCATTAAAAAGGCTACTTCAATTGATTCATTCACACCTTTCCTCTATCATATTTTTATTACAAATAATACCATTAAATATTTTCACATATAAATATATGGCACATGTATTTGAAACAAGACTTTTACAAACTTCACACTCCTTGTTTCTTTAAACAAGAAGTGTGATCTTTTGCTCAAACATATAGAATTGTAAATCTGATCAATAAAAATGCCAGTCAAACTTTAATTTGTCATAAAATCAAAGCCAGACACACAATATAAATATCCAAGATGTGTTGGTAAAAATAGATTTTTATTGTAATCAAAACCAATGCTTTTAACTAGATGTAATATTGATAACAATAATTAGTTTCTCTGTGATCGAAAACATCTGGGAGTAACCAGATGGAAAATAATTTGCATAATAAAACAAAATTTTGATAACAGATAATTAATTGTGGAGAATGATATTAGAAAAAAATTATACATAACATGGAGTAATAAAAACTAAAGCACATATATTCAATATTTTTCAATGCCACAAACTATATAATTTTAAAAGGATAAAAGAGAGAAAGAGAGACAGAGAGAAACTACGACAAATAAAAACAAATTTTTCTAAACCAAATATGCTGCAAGATGGGTAAGAGAAACAGCAAAGCTAGGAAAAAAGAATTCAGATCAGGAAATATTCTGTTGAGATAATAGTAAGAAAACTTAATGAATTACATGAATAATAAACTTAATGCAAGCTGGGTAAATATGAACTGCATACTGCGTTTAGATATCCATCACCACAGAGCTTAGAAAACCATAATAATTAAACCAACATGGATGAAAGAAAGAAAAACAAAAGGATAATATTCATTATGTGTACAATCCATATCCAAACACAATTTAAAAAACTAAATCTCATAATTGTTTAACAGCTGACTAGGGGTTTAAAAACATAACTAGGGACTGTGTAATAATCAGGTACTGAAATAAAAATAACTAGATTTGGGTATTTTCTGGTCTTTGGTCCTCAGCCAGTAGCCAAATTTTAAAAATGCTGGGAGGGCCTGAGGAACTCGGGCTATAATTAGGGAAATGAAAGCAATTTCAAGGTCTGATGGTCCTCCATTCATTCACCATTACTAAGCATGGGTAAAACATTCCAGAGTTCACATTCCAGCTGGAATGTTTTATCCCCACTAATGTAAAAAGATGTACTCATTGTCTGGAAACTTGATGCAAAACTAAAAATATTTGAAAAATTTGAAAATATGTTGTCTACAAAACTGGTCAGTCTGGATATAGATCAGTGATAATTAATACAGTATTTTTCCACTGATAAACCCAGGAAGACTGCCAGATGATGAAAGTGTAGGCATAACATTAGACAGGGCTTTCTCATGTAAAAAGATTGCCAAAATTTGTTGAAGCGGTAAGGTTATCATCCAGCATGGACTTATCACTACATAAATGTAAGGAAAGAGATAAAGGGAAAGTGTGATGTGTGTCATAATAACTAGCATGAAATACGGTATCCAAAGTAGGGTTCTCAAACTCATCAGAAACTGAAATAATAATGCCCACATCCTAGACATAAACTTCAGAATTTAATATGTAATAATGAAATACTACCAGGAGACAGATATTTACTGTATGTTGAGCCAGTGTGTCATGTATATAAATCTTACACAAGTATATAAATAACTGTAAAGTGAATATCAACAGATCAACATTTTGCTAGTTCATCAGTATTGTATGAATACCTTTAATAGTTTATCTCCTGAGTTCAGAAATAAAAGCTTGGAATTATATCTACAAACCAACATTTGAATGTAAAGTATTTTTAAATGTAAAGAAGATTTTCATGTGTATATGATATATTGGCTTAAAACCAAGCCCTTAAACTGTTAAACAGAAATAAATGTACAACATTTTCAAAGCCAGTTGACATCGTGCTTTTAAAATGATACATATTATTTAATATATGTATGTGTACTGTACAGGTCAAAAATATAAATACTTTACATTCTACAGTAACAAGAGGTTCAAGCAAGCCTGAGATTGCTCATATGGCTGGCATATCCCAGAAGCCAAATGCAAGAGCAGCTGGCCAAGAAATATGGGATTGTGCAGAATGCTTTCTGTAGAAATTTCTCCAATCTTGCTGATTCCATATGTTATGAAAACAACTGTTTGACAGTTTCTCAAGTTTTATGTCTTCCGTTAAACTTGACAGCCCTTTAAAATTATCTGTGAAATAATGAAAGTCCTCTATGCAAAGATGCTTCCTCTCAAAGTTGGTCAAATTCTGTTATGCAGTCTTTGTGGATAAAGTTGTGTAAATGGTTTTTTTTTTCTGTTCAGTAATGGCCACCTAACTTAATGGAGGGGGGGGGGACCAGTGCATTTCTATTAATGTAAGATGCTTTTAAGCCCGATTGCTTTCTGTCACACCTGGTAAAATTCTGTTAAGTAGCTTTTGAGATGAAGGTATTGTAAGCTGTGAAGTCACTTTTCCTTTATTTCACTTTGTCATAACAGTAGCCATATTTGATTGTAGACTGGCATCTTTCTTTGTACAAAATTGAAAGCCATCTATGCCCAGATTCTTTCAGTAAACTTTGGACAAATTCTGTTCCATGGTTTTTGAAATGTCATTGAAAGTCATTGAAAGGTTTTTCTTCTTTTAGTAATGGTTCCTTTATCTAATGGCAGATCAGCATCATTTGAATGAAACTGAAAGATCTTCAAGTCAAAATGCTCTCTGCAAATTTTTTTCGAATTCTGTTGAGCATTGAGAAGTCATTTAAAAGTTTTTCTACTTACATTATCATATGCCATATTCAAAGCAGATTGGCATGTTGGACTAAAACTGAAAGAGCTTTATGGCAGGATGCTTTACATCAAACTTTAGTGGTTCTTGAAAAGAAATGACTTCAAAGATTTCCTTTTTTTAGTACTGATGGTCATATCTGATCGTAGATTGGCATAATGTAAACAAATATGAAAGAGCTTCATGTCAGGCTACTTTCAGTCAAACACTGTCAAATTCTGAGCAAACATGCTTGTAAAATGATCAAATATCTGTTGGTTATTGTTTGCTCTGTATTAAGCAACCATTACACTCAGGACCTATTGAAGACAGAGATTTAATGGCCATTTTGTTGATGGTTCAATAATAATCATATTAACAATTATCAGATTTTTAAAAAGCTGACATCATTTAAAAATAAGCTACGATCAAAGAGATAAACTTTTAACATATTTATTCATATAAAGACAGATGAAGTGATAAAGAATAAAACATATCATGCCAAATTATTAAATCAAACTCTTGTTTATTTGGCACTAAAACTTTTTTTACTTCAATTAATTGGTGAAACAGGAGTCATGTAATGATCATATTCTATCTAAATCTGTGCTGTAACAAAGTGCACTATAGCAGGGTTTCACTGTATCAACTGACAAAATGGGTGACAGACAGACAGACAGACATACACAATCTATATAAAATAGGGGATAACTCTTAAAATGCTGTCCTTTTTTGACAAGATACTATATAGTCATGATCTAAAGTGACACTAAAATTAATGAAGATATTTCAATGGAATCTGGAGAGATAAAGTAGACAAAATTGTGATGGATGGATGGACAGCCTTACTCCACACTGTACCCTCTCACAAACTTCATTTGCAGTGGGGTAGTTGGGGTGGCAGTGGGAGTGTATAATAAACTATGACAGAGAATGGGTTGAAAATTGCTTACATTCAGATCATATGTTCTACAAAAAAAGATCAAACTCTGATGCAGTTTTGATGTAAACACTACACATGTGAGACAAAAATATCAACAATTTACATTTCTTTTCCTGACTTTCGATAACAAATGAAGATCTCTTAAGCATCCTTTTCTATAAAGGGTGATTCATACGCTGACATTTGTGGACATGTGCATACAAGATTTTGGTCACCGTATATATCATCAATCCTACTAACCGTTGGCCAGAACTTGCTCTGTGGTTTCACAAAAGCCTGAAAGTACATGACAACTGGATAACATAAAAAATGCAATGACAAACAAGGAAGAGGATAAAAGTGATGTTGTTCATGCAGTAAAGGTGAAGAAACGTTTGCAAAGGAAAACACTACTTTTAAGATGGGTGATATCTGGCAACCACGTTTGTTTCCAATCTCTGTGTTATAAACTGTCTGCATTTTAATGTATTCTCACATTTTCCATGAGGTTTACTGACATTAGTAGCAACACTGTATATACAGGCTTGGACAAGCTAAGATTTCATGACACCTCCATGACAAGTCAGTTTATATTTGGTGCAGCAATTAAGACTTGATTTTATTTATGGACTTGTTTTCAAGTAGCATGAATTAATCACACTTGGTAAAAAAAAAAAAGTTTAATAAATGGCCTCGTGAATGTTTTTTCACTGACTGAACTGAAGAATGTGACTAGTTGGTGTCATTTGTAATTTTGTTGCCACTAAATAAATTTCACAAAGGAAGACTCTGTGGGCATGTTTGACTAATGTAATACCTTGTCTACAGGGTATAAGAAGACTGTGAGTATGCTTGACTAACATATCACTGTGTCTATGGAGTATCAGAAAACAGAATATGCTTGACTAACAAGTCGCCATGTCTACATGGTATCAGAAGATTGTGTGAACATGCTTGATTAACATGTCACCTTGTCTACATGGTATCAGAAGACTGAACATGCTTGATTAACATGTCACCTTGTCTACATGGTATCAGAAGACTGTGTGAACATGCTTGATTAACATGTCACCTTGTCTACATGGTATCACAAGACTGAACATGCTTGATTAACATGTCACCTTGTCTACATGGTATCAGAAAACTGTGAACATGCTTGATTAACATGTCACCTTGTCTACATGGTACCAGAAGACTGTGTGAACATGCTTGATTAACATGTCACTTTGTCTACATGGTATCAGAAGACTGTGTGAACATGCTTAATTAACATGTCACCTTGTCTACAGGGTATCAGAAGACTGTGTGAACATGCTTGACTAACATGACACCATGTCTACAGGGTATCAAAAGACTGTGACCATGCTTTATTAACATGTCACCATGTCTACAGGGTATAAGAAGACTATGTGTACATGCTTGATTACCATGTCACCTTGTCTACATGGTATCAGAAGACTGTGTGAACATGCTTGATTTACATGTCACCATGTCTATAAGGTAACATTACAACAATGGTTCTTAACCCATGGGTTGCGACCCAAAACTGGGTCACCATGCTCTTTTGAGTTAGTTGCTGTGATCAACCTTAATAAATTGTGATTTCCTACCCAAGTAGTTCTTTAGCATTTGATGGGTCATGAGGCTAACACCACTAACCTAATTTGGGTCACCACCCAAACAGGTTAAGAACTAGTCCATTAAAATATCAGCAAACATTCATGAATTTAATCATAATGAAAACTTATATATTTGAAATTTGTCATTGAAAATTTTACAATAGTTCACTAGCAAGTGCTCAAAATGTCAGAGAATGCACATGATCCATGCTTTGTTATTTTAATCAAGTGGAAAGTGAGGAAATGTGTTTGTGCAGCCTTGGGCATATCATTCACAAACTAACTCGATATTAGTCATCAAATATTCTGTGATAGTTCAAAGACTAATATTCAGTATTGAAGAATGCACATGGCCGTGCTGTATTTTTTTAATCAAGTGGTAAGTGAAGTGATCTTTTCATGAAGCCTCAGGTGTAATCAGCACAAGCACATTCAGTGAATTTTTGTCCCCCATTGTCAGGTTACCAAATGAACAGAATGATGAAATATATATGTCAAACTTCTGACAACAGTAGAGTTACCAGGAAGACATGGAAAGTAACTAATATTTGTTTCTGTGTCTCAAAGGATATTAGAGTAAACATGTAGATGAAGGGATGAAACTGATCAGACACCTTGACCTTGAGATAAAACCTTTACCATGATACACAAGATGCTGTCAAATAAACCCAAATGTATCACAGTTCATCCCTAAACCTCAAAAGGAGCTTAAAATAGAAAGCAGAAACAAAAGCATCCATGAAATGTGTAACTGTGGCCTTGATTCTGAAGATGGGACCCCAAATGTGGAATGCAACATTATTCAAATATACCAAATTTCATTCAATTACTGAAACTGAATTATTGGCCTGTGACCTTGACCTTGAAGATGGGACCTCTGATGTGGTACCAATATACCAAGTTTCATCTCAAAATGGCTCTTAACATTGTGTGTTTTAATGCCATTTTTCTGCACACAATAGGCTATACATGGTGGCCAGTATAACTGGTGGAGGAAGAACCCGGAAAAACTGTGGTAAGAACCACCTACCGAAAAGAACCCTCTGGCAAGCTTTCTCACATGAACACAATGGCCAAACTCAAGACTAGAAAAATGCATACAGAAGAGAGATGGCAGTGATCAGTAAAGTCTAGAGCTTTCGACCACTTGGCACCTGGGCCAACTCAAATGGATCCAAAGCTAAAGAATGGAAAGGAAAGCATGAAGGAAAACATAACATACAGAACCCATGACTTTGACATTGAAGACTGTACCCCCAATATGGTGCATGACACACTTGCTAATGATGATATATTTAAGTACAATAAGTTAAAACTCTTAATCTCAAACTGCTCTTAAGTTACAGTGAAGAAAATACTAGCCCATGACCTTGACTTTTAAGATGTTGCTACCAATGTCAAACACAATATACTTGCTAATGATAATTTATATAAGCATTCCAAATTTCATCGAAAAACTTAAAGGGCTAAAACATTACAGAACAGAAAGGAAAGTGTGATATAAAGTTAAAATATTCACCTGTGGCCTTCATATTGAAGATATGATCTCCAATATGGCACATAAGTCACTTCCCACAGATAATATAGAAGTATACCAAGCATCATCCCAAAGCTAAAAGGGCTCTAACGTTACTGAACAGAAACAAAGTGTGATGGAAAACATAAAATACTGACCTATGACCTTGATGATAGAACCACTAATGTGGTACATAACCCACTTTTAATCATGATATGCAACTATAGCAAGTTTCATCTTTTAATCTTTAACAACTATGAAGTTATAGACCAGAAGAGAAAGCAACAGAACAAGTATTAAGCTGTGACCTTGACTATGAAGGTATATGACCCCTATGTGGCATAAAAACACACCTGCTAATAATGATACAAAAGCATAACATGTTTGATCTCTTAATCTTAAACAGCACTATTGTAACACAGTGGAATGGAACGTGTAATGCAATACTTAAAATGCAGACCTCTGACCTTGAACCTGAATACAGGATACTTAATGTGGTTATTACACACCATCTAATGATAATGTATAAATAAAACAAGTTTCATTCCTTAATCTAACATGGCTTGAAAGTTATAAAGTGAAAAAAATGACAGATGGATGGATGGAAAGAAAGAAACAAGCAGTGGAAAATTTAAAATGTTGAGCCATGACCTTGACCTTGATGAGATGACTCTCAATGGGGCACACAACATACCTTCTAATAATGATGTACGAGATGTAAAGTTTCATCCCTAAATCTCAAATGGCGTTTAAATTATAAAGTAAAAAGAATGATGGATGGATGGAAATACGCATAGTACTAATCCCACCATTGGTGGCAAGGCTGGAGACAATAAAGCAAAGTGCAATCACAAGATATCAGTAATTTCCTGTAACACATTCTCATACTTGAAGATAAAAATGAACTGAATAGAATTCACATCACCCTTATCTGATGCAAACTCTTCCTAAGCTAACATATCAGGGTCTATAACACCACTAAACCGTGACACAATGGTGACAGGGGAGCTAACCAATATCAAGCAGCATACCAAATTTGGCAAAAATCAAATAATTAATGGATTTATTGTGTAGGAAAGAAGGTGATTGGGTCTGACAATTGAGCTATAACTCTGTTAAATGATTACACAAATGGCAAATCAAACTCAAGCAAGGTTTCATCAATATTAAGCAGCATACCAATTCTGGATAAAAAAGTACATAATATCATACCTGCCATAATGATGTGTCATATGAAAAACAATTTTTACTCCTACCCCCCCCCCCCGGGTGATGATCATTTCTAAAAAAACACGACTTTCAATCATCTTATTAAGAAAGAAAGAGAAACCAGACAATGTTTTGACCACTACTATACATATCCGAAGAATGTAGTCTGCATACACAGTAAATACTTCAGCTTAGAACCAATGTAAAACTATCCCTGGGCAGTTTATACAGCTAATTATCACGGAGTTAATTAAAAGGTAAGGCAGTCAGAGATAAGCAGCCATCATATTATAGATTATTTAATTGCCTGAGGATAGCTAGGATGATTCTGTGTCAAGTCCTTTGATCATTGCTGTGGCAGATCCAATTAGGCTGATTTGCACAGATAAAGTACATTGTGTGGAACAACTTAATTCTTTTATTTACAATGATCACAGATATTATGGGTTGAAGAACAAAAGTCATTACATATCACTACCTTGAATGAGAATGTTTAAGGCATCATTATGAAAGACTACTGGCAAGTATGTGATCAGCAGCAATGTTTCTTTGAAGTCAGATTTTATTCCATTTATAAAATGCAAAACACTTGACAGAATAGTGGACAAGTTTTATGGTTCATTTCTTAAAGTAAAATTTCTATGCAGCTGTGATTTAGGAAAAGATGAGACATCTGCAAAATGAGGCAAGCCCAGCAAAACTAAATTTCAGAACTCCTTGATGGAATTTGACTTTGTGAAGTGAGCAATAAGGGGCAGGGAGGCATTTTATTGTTTTCCTTGCACACACTGCAAACAACATACTGACATTATTCATTCTAGAGTATACAACATCCACTGACACAGCAACACCACCCAATATGTTTACCACATCCACAGTGCAATTCAACTGCAGAAATAAAATTTTGTAGGCTGTGAAAAATTCAACAAGCTATTTAGGGAAGTTTGATCAGTACCTTCCAGTCTCAATGAGTGCCAAGATGAACACATTAACATTTGTATTACATTCAACCCCCACCCCAGAACTACTGACTGCAGCAAAGACTGCATTAAATTAAAAATGTATTCCACTGTCCAATGGATTTTTATGATAGAAACTTGGTGTAAGATCGACAAAATTTCCACTTAGGAGTAACTATTCATCATAAGAACTCATTTAGTGGAAACTTCAAGTTAATATAACCATCCATTGAGAAGTAGCGATGATAAGATTTTTAAGATGGCTAATCTGAATGTCTGTGAAGACCCATTTTCATTTAACACCATCAAGACTATGGGATGAATGTATCTGTAAAGGTTCATGGTAATCCTCAGGCCTAGACAGAAGGACTAGTAGATTGAGAAAGACTTTAGTAACTATATCAGAATTATATTTTAGAACAACAAACAATATTTACGATCTACAAAGGCACCTACAAAACCATGTTAACTTACCCTGTATTGTATGAACTGTTATGCAGATCGGACATTCTCTGAAGCAGTCAATCGACATTATCAATCAATCAACCATTTTAAGTGTTACCACTTAAACAATTTAAGAAAGATGAAGAAAAAAATGTTCTGAAAGAAAGAGAATCTTCAAATAGTTTCAAAAGAACAGCAAAACAAAGTATTTAAAAGCAAACAGTTACCTTAAGTACAACATGAAACACAAAGTATTGAAAAGCAACCCATGTCATGTTACTTACAGCGGGAAATGCACCCAGTTCCCGAGAATATGGACGGTCCCAATTACTGCTAGCAATCACATGCAGTGAGTGGGGTGCATTCTGAAACAAAGGCATGCCATAATGTGTGAAAATTATTTCTAAATATAATTCCGTACTTCATTTAAACTTTAATTCCTTTACTTTGATCGTACAACAAATTTTTAAGAGCTCTCTGAGGTGAAGGGCACAAGATGATCCTAAGAAAACCAGAATTATTTTGATAGGCAACAAATGGATAGAACTTTTCGGAGTAATCAACTGATTCCGACGTCTTGAACAAATTTTTGTCAGAATTTATCTCCGTAACATTTCCAGTGCTCTAAACTTCAGGTATTTGAAAACTAGCACCAATTTTGGCAAGGCATCTTGTTGTAAAATTAACTGATCATGAATCAAAAATCAATGCTGTAAAATTAATCAATAATCAATAATCAATCATGGATCAGAATGAAGAGACTGATGATTGAACATGAAATTTTATCCAATTCTCAAAACTAGTGCTAAAACTAGTGTATCCTGAGTCACCCAGCCCACTATTGCTTTCATCAATAAGCAACTGAAATCCAATCTATGCCTTAGGGATAAAATAAAGTGAAACAAAACTTAGGCACCATTAAACATGGCACACAAAGTATTAACAAAATTAGGTAAATACAAAAATTGAGAAACATAATACATAATTTCTCACTTCAATGTTAAAAATAAACAAAATTCATACTTTAGAAGAAATAAATTCTTATTTTCCTATGAACCTTGAATGAATATATTAAATGAATAGTAATATATAACAAAATTATATTATCACAGTAGTACCCAAGAAATAATATAATCTGCATTGGGACGTAACACAGAACATTCTCACCTGAATATCTGGAGTCAATTGAATGACTATCATAGTTTTGTCTCAACACATTTTAATGTCTATAATCGTGATAAATTGAAAAACTCTTGTACAAAAATCTGGGTATGCAGATCTTCAACTTTTTAAAATTTATGATCTGCTAGGCTAAGCCAAGATATGCCCAATGACTAAAACTGGTTTTATGTCATACATGATGACTGGTTTCATACCATATGTGATGACTAGTTCTATACCATATGTGATGGCTGGTTTTATACCATGTGATTACTGGTTTCATACCATATGTGATTACTGGTTTCATACCATATGTGATGACTGGTTTTATACCATATATGATGACTGGTTTTATACCATATGTGATGACTGGTTTTATGCCATATGTGATGACTGGTTTTATACCATATGTGATGACTGGTTTATACCATATGTGATGACTGGATTATTCTGGCAAAACTAAAGTTATTGTTGTTGTTGTAGGGTTTAATGCCATTTCTCAGCACAAGATAGGTTATCCATGATGGCCAGTATAACTGGTGAAGAAAGAACCCTGGAAAACTCCGGGAAGAACCACCAACCCACGAGAAGCTACTGGCAAGCTTTCTCACGTACCCACGTTAGCCGAGCCTGAGACTCGAACCCTCGCAGACAGAGGGCAATACGAAAGTACAGATCTGGTGACTCTGATAATCACAAAATACAGAATTTTGCTTTCTTTTGAATTGTACATTATTCAATAGCTGTATCTTATAAAATAGGAAATACTGTGCCCTACCTTGAGGGGATTTATTCTTCTGTCCATTTTTCCATCTTCGATGTCCTTTATTTCATTTCTAATAGCTGTAGGATAAAAACAATACATGCATATATATGCATTCTATGATACACTGACAATATTTTTCAATAGAAGAGGCATCTTTCTAAATAGGTTACAGCCTGCATGTCAAGCCTGCCTCAAAATGTTTACAAACTGGTGTTGTATACATCAACATTTATCCACATACCAAGTAACATAATCTGCCCAGTTGTAACTGAGAACCTGTTCTCATCAAAAAGAAATAACTGAGGATAATTTTGGGTGTGGACAGACTCACACATGAGTGTATGGACAGACATGCACATGGATGCCAAAGTGACCACTATGTCAAACTTCGTCAATGACGGCTCTACAAACTTGCAGCCTTTTGCCCTATTTGTGGGAAACCTGAAAGTGTCTTCAATGCCTTTGACATAAAAAAAAAAGTTACCTGAGTTTTTCCTTCACTTTTGGTATAAAGAGAGTTGGCAGAATAAATTCTGGGCAGGTTACAAAAGCAGATTTATCAGTAAACATGTTTGAATGCAAAACAATGAACAGTTTAGATTGCTTTTGTTCAATGGAGGAGACAAAGAGAAATATGTACCGTATCTACTCATGTATAAGTTGGGTCCAATTAAATTCAACATAAACCTGGATATACCATCACATCATGATTGCTCCTAACAAACAGCACAGATCCTGATCTGCAGACATTATGCGATGACAGATCTGGGTCTATACAGTTTGCAGTTGGATCCAACTAACAACACAAGTATATCTGGCAGAAAAATGCACAGATGCAGTTGTGTTGCGGAGCAAGTGGTCAGAGGACTTTGGCTCTGGTCATGTATTCTAAAAACAATAAATAATTTGAATACTAATTAATTTTAACATGAATACAACTGAAATCAAAAGAAATATCAGTATTTCATCAATTCTCTTTCCTCTATTGGCATACTGAATTCAAAGACTTGGCTGAACTCCAAAAATACAAATTTTAAATCTGGCTTTCACCAAACTTGGAAGACTGAGACAGAGAATATACTTGAAGCTTAGAAATTAAAAATCTATAAAGCTATTAATAAATTTTTTTAGCTGCTATAGAATACTTGTGCAAATTCTTTGACCTTTTGCTTGGATAGAAATGATCTTTGAAGTTTTAAGTAAGTCTTTGAATAAAGTTCTATGAAATCCTGGCCAGCTTTTGAGCTTAAAGTTATGTTAATGCTTGAAAACTTTGGGAAATACAAATCCATTTGATCTACTTACCAATAAGAGCATCACAAAATCTGTCCAATTCCTCTTTATCCTCAGACTCTGTGGGTTCAACCATCAGTGTCCCTATGACTGGCCAGGATGTTGTGGGAGAATGGAAGCCTGCACAGAAATCAAAACAAAATGAAGCCTGCATAGAAATCAAAATAAATTAAAAAATCCAAGCTGCAAGTGATCTGTAAAATATGGGCCATAATGACCTAATACTGAAATGAAAAAGCACCAATCATGTTCATGATCATAGATAGGACAGTATGTACATAGCATGCAGAAAATCTAATACGTGGTCAAAAATTAAATACAAAAACTTAACCAAAGACCTTTTTGTAGTACTAACAGAGATGTATACAATCATCTATTTAAATGATTCAAGTATGGAATAGTCAAAACAAACAATTTAAATAGTTAGGCATGAAATATGGGTCACAGTGACCTATGTTTAAGATGCGGGTTTAGTACTCATCAAGATGCTTCAAATCTCTAAGTTTAATTATTTCAAGTACAGTAATTTAGTACTGGAGGTAAAAAACTTTTGGACACTGGCAAAATGCAAAAACATAACTGAGCAACATACAAAATGCAAAATATGGGCCACAGTGACCTTTTTCTGTAAGGGTGTTGTACCAAAAGAGATGAATACAATCATTAGTATGATGATTCTGTCATGAAATGTGCTTGAAATTCAACCTAAGTCAGTGATGCAAGAAAAACCCTGGGAAGAACCAGTGACCCATCGGAAGCTACTGGCAAGCTTTCTCAAATACCCACATTGGCCAAGCCCAAGACTCGATTCCACGCAGATTATTGATGTAAATAAGGAACAGTGGACCTATAACTGTGTCTTGTAGGACTCCTGATATGACCAGGACTGATCAAAGGGTTCCCATGCTTTTTAAAACAAAAATTTCTGGGTCTTTTCCTGGTTTTTCCCAGGGTGAAATTTGATTTTTTTCAAGGATCTCTTATGGCCCTTACTGAACAGAAAAAAAGCATTTTGGTTTAGAAAACAAACATTTTTTAAATCAAAAGTTGTTTCTATTTTGAGATTCTCCCATAAAATATGAATTTAACATAGGACCATGTGTAAAAACACAGGATGTACCACTAATGAAATTCACATAAATTGGCAAGTAACTCATTTTAATTTACAGGATAAAAATGTTTACCTTGCTTAAATGCACATTTTGGTATGAAGAAAGTCTTTTAAGCAAGGGTTGATTTATATTTGGACAAAATGCCTTTAAAATAAATACCTTGTGATTTTTTAAAAGAGACTGGTTTGGGGTTTTTTTTACTTGTGTCTAATTATGGTGCACTAAAATCTGCTTTTGATGTAATCTGATTATGGATTCTAAGTCCAGGAAGTGAAAATGGCCAAGTGGAGAAAGCAGTTTTTTATAGGTGCATATCTGATGCAAGGCCAAGCTGCATACTCAATAACCCAAAATACACCAATCTATCAAACACCAAAATAAAGGGAATTAAAAGTTCTTTTAATAATACCCAAGATATACAATGTCTTTTTAAATACCCAGTATAGCCAGTCAGGAAACCCTGTGAAATTCATTTTCTTTAAAAATGTAAACCAAGGCAAAATACAAAACCGTAGAGTGCCACCTAAATATTTGGTACAATGATTATTTTTATTCAGACTAGGCTTCACAAATTAAATTTTTCATTTGTACTTCATGGATCATATGTGAATTTTCTGCAGGAATTATGCAGAAAGCAATGTAATTTCTAATCATCAAATTAGCTCCAAAACTGACTTCCGAAAATAAAACTTCTTTTTCTACATTTCCATCATCCTCTTTGAAGACAAAATGTAAAAAAAAGTCCACATTTTACTTTCATTCTTAATGCATTGTAAAGAACCAAAATGGAGGAATGTCATGAAATCGATACTAGGCAAGGTCAAATTCCATTTTTGGACCAATTTAGGCATAAAGACGGACTCTAAGGTGATTATTTTGCCTAAATCACCATCTAGTGTGGACCCTGTAAGTATAGTGTATAGTGATTCTGCAAAATACATGCGTTGTTGAAATGCTAACAAACAGGCAGTCACCTACTTCATTTTCTTAGCAACAGATATGTGTTCCCCTCTTAAATATAAAATGTTTTTATCTAAATTTTTTTGATAGTTGACAAACAATATTGGAATGGATTGATACGCACATCTGTGCTTTGAATTGCGTAAATCAACAGAGTTGGAGATTTCTCTGCTTGGAACCATGTGGTCTCCTGTATAAGGCAAAATGACTCATTCGATTACTTTACTTCTAATGAGCCAAATCATTTTTTAAATGACATTTTATTTCATGCTTTTTGCATTGTAAAGGAAACATAATTTTCAAGTGTTCAGTAAACCAGTTTGTTGACTTATGTCTGTTTGGTAAATATACTGCAAAGATTCCTATCATATAAAACATGGAACTTTAATTTGATTTAAAACAAGTGGTGCCATACAATCATAAGGAACTTTAATTACAAAAAAATTATTATATAAATATGGGACCTTGTCAAAAACATTGCTGAGGACATGAAGAATGGCGTTTTATCTGTTGCTTGTTGTTCAGCCCATGCTCTCAGCATTTTACTGGCCTTATAGAACTTCATTAGTGGAATATGAACTATATGTTCCATGATTTAACAGCAAAATGATTTCAGTGATACAGGTTTATTTGTGGGTTTAATGCCATTTTTTAAGCGCATGGAGGCCAGTATATTTAGTGGAGGAAAACCCTAGGAAAACCTCAGAAAGAACCACCGACCCACAGGAAGCTACTTACAAACTTTCTCACATACCCATATTGGCCATGCCAAGACTCGAACTAATGCAGAGGTGAGATGTTGGTAAGCTGTAAAGGTGAGTGCCTTAGACCACTTGGCCACATGAGAGCCCCAGTGAAACTGATGTATAATTTTATAGCTTACTCTTATTGCGTTTTTGTTTTTTAACAGTGGAGTGATGAATTCCCCTTTCCAGTCCTCTGGCAATCATCCCCTACTCATGTGACAATGAGTGTGAGGGCAGGTATGAGTGGCACTGACATCTCCTTAAAAAATATCTGTCCTAGGTCTGTTGCTTTAATGAATACTGAGCCCTGAAGCTTCTGTACACCCGTCTCTTCCATCTGTAAAGATGGAGCTGTAGGAAAGCTGTTAAATCATGTATCTCTATCCAAATTAGGGTGTAATCAATGTCCAATTTACAGTGAATGTAACAAACAAATAGTTAAAAAAAGAAAGTCACTTAAGGATGAAATTTAGGTCACTGTGACCTTATTTTTAGTATGCTGAGCTACCCTCTCTGATATGCATCCATATATCATTTTAATAAGTGTAGGTAAATTAGGGAAAAGAGTTTTTGACTTGTTGGAATGCACTTCAATCTCATCAAATTTATCACATTATTATTTTGGAGCATGCATGTATTACACGGAATAATGTAAACAAATTAGAGACTGTGGTTTATATATTGAAGTTGTCTAGTTTTAGGACACAGAAGTGCTAAAAGAAAGAGTCATAATGAATGTACACAAAATGAGCCAGTTCTTCTAATAACCATCAACATGCAATGGGAAAACAGTTCTTTGACATAATTAGTGCATGCTTCAACCTCACAAAATTTATCCAAATATTTTTGACCACACTGTGTGTGTGTGTGTGTGCAAACTAAATAAAATAAACTGGGATTAGAGAATGTGATAAATTGTATTATTCAAGTTGTCAGGTTTCACGAGATGCTTTGAGAAAAAAATTTTACTGTACAGAATGATGAATACGCACCATAATCTTGTAATCTTTTAGCAATGTCCATCACTTCAATGTTGGCACTCTTCTTGAAGTCTCTGCAATCTATGATAAACTCGTGTGCCACAAATCCTGTTGAGAAATAAAAATTCCAAGTCATCAAAAGTTGTACCACAGATGTATCAACCACAGTGTGTCTATAAATTGGCAACTAAATCAAAGGATTTTCAGCAAAGTAAAATTATCAAGAGGCGAACTTATCACAAATTTCTACACTTGTTAAAAACTTTTGGGGTAGAACTTGTTAATTTGACTATGTAGATGGAATTTAAGTTATAAGGAGAATAAACTGGTAGATGGATTCATCAACTAATGCACAGACATCGATGGATAGGACTGATCACAATATATCCACTACATAAGCTGGCAGTCTGGGTCAGATACCCCTTCCCCAAGATAGATAAAAGGCTAAGTGTACAACTTCTACAAAAATTGACTTCTAGCATATTTTCAATATGATTACAAAGGTTTATAAAAGATCAAAGGTCAAGATCACATGCATTATAATATATATCAAACACAGATTGTCTATCATAAACTCACTCAAAGGACTTTGAATCAGCAAAGTAAACTCATCTTGAGGCACAATTTATCACAAATATCACTTGTTAAAAACTTTTGGTATAATATGGAGTTTAAACTGCATGGATAGACTAATGCATGAATTGACATCTATAGAAATGACTGGTAACACTATATCTGACTGAAACATCGCATCATACCAAAATGTGGTAGAAAAGTATTCTTTGGTGGACTCGATCACTGCATGTGCAAGGGAGTTCATATCAAAAGTCTAGGTCACAGTGATTTACCATGCTCATAACATGCATTAGAAATTAGACCTATCAAATCAAATATTTTCAATTTCTGAATTTTATAACATTACAAGAAGGTATTATTTATTAAATGTGTGCTATCTGCTCGAGAACAATTAATTTATAGATAAAATGAATCGATTTGCTATTATATGAAGTATTTGAATGGCAATACTTCCTATCTTTTCTCTAAATACAGTACATTGATACAAAATAGTCATCCACCTTGTAGTGAACATTCAAAAAATAGCAACAAGAAATGGTAAAACAATTGGTTTTGTTCATTCTAGAAATTTACCACACCCTGCAACGGATTTATGCAATAAAACAAGTAGTGTTTGTTCTGAAAACATGTACTGCTATCGTGATACATACTGATGTGATACTATTGTGATACATACTGATGTGATACATACTGATGTGATACTATTGTGATACACACTGTATCAAAAGCAATTATCATGATAGGTACATGCCATTATTATCATGCCATTCTGATTACAACACAAAGACTTTCTCATTCACATCCTTTACCTCAGACAATAAATATCAGCAACACCAACATTAAATTCACACAGTCAGTACGAAACCTAGGTGTTACTCTTGACAGTACTCTCTCATTACACCAACATGTCATGAACATATGCAAGGCTGCATATATTGAGCTGAGACGCATCAGCTCCATTCGCAAGTATCTTTCAGCTGATGCCACTAAAACGCTTGAGTGTTCCTTAGTACTTTCAAGACTGGACTATTGTAACTCAATTCTGTCTGGTTCATCTCAATATCTACTCCAGAAACTTCATAAAGTTCAAAACACAGCTTCTCGGATCATCCTTAGAGTACCATGATCAAAGCATGCCTCTCCCCTGCTCTGTACCCTACACTGGCTATCCATACGATCCAGAATTAAACACAAAATTTGTTCTCTGTGCTACGTTTCACTGACAGGCTCCAGTCCAACATACCTATCTGACCTCACCCATGTGTATACACCTGCAAGATACTTATGCTCCTCTTCTGACACTCGTATTCTCATTATTCCCACTATGAAAATGAAATAATATGGACAACGCTCTTTTGCATACCAGGGCCCAGCAACGTGGAACGAATTGCCCACTGCACTTAGACACAAAGACACAGTGATCTCATTCAAGAGCACTCTTAAAACTCACCTATTTCAACTGCAAGAACAGACTTAAAGATGTATCCTTACCTTAAATATTTACAGCATGTTTTCTGTTTCTAATTTCGTGGTGTTTGTTTTTACTTTTGTAATCATATCATTATATATGTTTTTTAATTGCTGTCAAATGTTGTAAAGCGCTTAGAGCTTCTAAAGATTAGGCACTATACAAAGTCCTCATTATTATTATTATTATTATTATATGTACCACAATACAACATGGCTGCCAATATTCAGCTCAAATTGATATAAAGTTTAGAATGGATCCTGTTGATGCATTTCAAGGAAGAATTTACAGTCTAAATATACAGAGGATGGTTTTGATATTCCCAGGCCTACAACATTTCTGTTGACAGGCCTGTTGTGATTTCAAGGTGTCTTGTATAAGCCTGAGTTAAACTCTGATGGGAGTCATCACTGCAGAAGGAAAGGTCTCTTATATTTGGTTCTGCAGAATATTGGATCACCAATGAAGGAACATGTTCTATCCTCAAATGTCATGGTTACTAAAATGAAACAAAACTGCAATTATTTTAAGGATTTCTTATGGTCATATCAAAGGATATTTTCTGATGAACTTTCATTCTTGCAACATGTGTGTTGCTGTAATTACCAGGTTTATATATGGCAACAAATGTTCATTCCAAATTCAATAGTTCAAGGGTCCGCTTATGGATGACTAAAGCTGAAGCAAGTCCTACTGAGATCTGCTGGAAGTACTGTATATATCTGTTTAGAAGTCTATGCCAAAGATCCAGATCTGCCATAGAACAGTGTGCCAGCATATATGGCTGTATGGAGTTTGTTAGGAATAATCAGTGACACAAACAACACAGACCCTGATTTACCAGCACATTAAGTGACAGCAGATCAGGGTTTATGTTGTTTGAAACTGGTCTTGAATTTTAAGCAAGTATAGTTGGTATGTAAGAAAATGGATGCACATATTTGAGAGCCATGGAATGAAATTTAAATCAATGTCATCAGTGACTGCCATCATGAACTTCCATGTACTGACAACTGTAAGTACTTTGTAGTAAAATGTCCAAAGGTCATTTGTGATTCTAGAGGAAGCATAATTGTCCTTGACCTTTGCATGATCATAAATTCCTCTTGATATAACATTTTATACACTGTCAATCACTTTAAATTCTAAGTAGCAAGTTTTGTGACCTGATCAAAAATAATATTCATCAGTACTCTTTGCACATTTGTCATCTGAATGAAAAAAAAGATAAAATATTACACCAACATTCTCTTTCACACATTTTGAAGCAAACAGGCTTAATCCCTACTGCGATAATAAGTAAATTATTCATTGCTAACATTTAGCATCAAAAGCTGTAATTAAGTCTACAATGGGCTTTTCCAGTGTTCTTAAAAAACCCTATCAGAACAAAAATCTTTAATAATTATGAATTTAAGCAAACAAATAAAAGCCAGTGACAGTAAATGCTTCCACCTATGCCATATGTAAACAGTTCTGTTGAAACAAAGTTCAACTTTCACAGTTATCCCAATGTCGCTGACAGTGGTCAAAGAGTGAGAAGTCTGAAATAAAATCACAAAAATCATGACCCTGCCTGATTCTAAGGTGTCCTCTGTTGACTGGAATCCATAACCATGTAAACTCTATATGTGACTCATTGCCCCTTTGTGTGAACAAACAGCAGTAGCACACTCTTGATGGCACATCATTGGGAGATTCTGCTGTTTTATTTGAAAGAAAATAGCATCATACCACTGTTGTGCCAGTCATATGCACTAATCCACCCCAGCCCCCAATTTAGGTGTTACAGCCAAGGTGATTGCTCAGTTAAAAGATTGTGTGTGTATGAGTGTGTGTATGTGTTGGATTTTTAATGTAGCTTTAAAAAAATTTCAGTCATATCACTACAATGTCTGCAGTATGGCAGTTTATAGTGATGTCTAGCACTGGGGCATCATGCCGCAGACTTGTAGCATGATGTCCCACACAGTCACATTATCCTGACACCAGGCCGACCTGTCCTAACACTAACCTCTTAATACTGAGTGCCAAGCGAGGCAGCTGCCAGTACCATTTTTATAAATCTTTGATATGACTTGGCCAGGATTTGAACCCATGACCTCCTGCATCAGAGGTGGATGCCCTAATCACTAGGCCACTGGAGCAGTCAATTAAAAGATCAAAGGACATATGAGATTTACACTACCCTTAAGCCAGTTCAAGAAAATGATTTACTCCACACATGACAAAGTGCCACTTTAGTATGGATGTGATTTAATAGGCTTTGAGAAAGTAGGACTATCTGTTGACTGTTTATTCAGCAATTAGTTGCATGTGTCAGACATACCTAGTGATAACATTATGCTCATGTTCTGTTTTCTCAATGTACTAGTGAACAAGTCCTATGATTCACAAAATAAAATATACAGTAAAAACTTTTTTTTATATTCATGATATGACAAACATTTGAATCAGATACATTAACTGCATAATATCATTATATCTATTCAGTATGCAACAGTGATAACAGCAGATAATACACTGCTTTCATGAGTCATACATTATGTTGGATATTTTCAAAGATAAAGAGTGACTAGCATTATTCTATAGTACTTGTGTTTAAGCCAAAATGTAAACTGTGGTTGACATTTAATTCTTTAACTTTACTGCCATCACATTTCTCAGATGTTCCCAATTTCATTGGATTGCAAATAGTTTTAGTGAGTAGTAATTATTATTAATGAATATAATATGTACTTTGGGAAGTAAGGACACACACCTTAATTTGCCTTTATTATTATGGCTATGTGTCATTAAAGTAAGGACCTTAATTTGCCTTTATTATTATGGCTATGTGTCATTAAAGTAAGGACACAAACCTTTATTTGCCTTTATTATTATGACTATGTGTCATTAAAGTAAGGACACAAACCTTAATTTGCCTTTAATATAATGGCTATGTGTCAATAAAGTCAGGAAACAAAGTAGGACACAACCTTAATTTGCCTTTATTATAATGGCTATGTGTCATTAAAGTAAGGACACAAACCTGAATTTGCCTTTATTATTATGACTATGTGTCATTAAAGTATGGACACAAACCTTAATTTGCCTTTAATATAATGGCTATGTGTCAATAAAGTCAGGAAACAAAGTAGGACACAACCTTAATTTGCATTTATTATAATGGCTATGTGTCATTAAAGTAAGGACACAAACCTTAATTTGCCTATATTATAATGGCTATGTGTCATTAAAGTAAGGACACAAAACCTTAATTTGCCTTTATTATTTTTGCTATGCGTCATTAAAGTAAGGACACAAACCTTAATTTGCATTTATTATTAGACTATTGGCTATGTGTCATTAAAGTAAGGACACAAACCTTAATTTGCCTTTATTATAATGGCTATGTGTCATTAAAGTAAGGACACAAACCTTAATTTGCCTTTATTATTATGGCTATGTGTCATTAAAGTAAGGACAAACTTTAATTTGCCTTTATTATAATGGCTATGTGTCAATAAAGTCAGGAAACAAAGTAGGACACAACCTTAATTTGCCTTTATTATAATGGCTATGTGTTATTAAAGTAAGGACACAAACCTTAATTTGCCTTTATTATTATGACCATGTGTCATTAACGTAAGGTCACAGACCTTAATTTGCCTTTATTATAATGGTTATGTGTCAATAAAGTCAGGAAACAATGAAGGACACAACCTTAATTTGCCTTTATTATTATGACTAATTATGACTATGTGTCATTAAAGTAAGGACACAAACCTTAATTTGCCTTTATTATTATGACTATGTGTCATTACATTATTATGGCTATGTGTCATTACATTATTATGGCTATATATCATTACATTATTATGGCTATGTGTCATTACATTATTATGGCTATGTGTCATTGCATTATTATGGCTATATATCATTGCATTATTATGGCTATCTATCATTACATTATTATGGCTACGTGTCATTACATTATTATGGCTATGTGTCATTACATTATTATGGCTATATATCATTACATTATTATGGCTATGTGTCATTACATTATTATGGCTATGTGTCATTGCATTATTATGGCTATATATCATTGCATTATTATGGCTATCTATCATTACATTATTATGGCTACATGTCATTACATTATTATGGCTATGTGTCATTACATTATTATGGCTATATATCATTACATTATTATGGCTATGTGTCATTACATTATTATGGCTATGTATCATTACATTATTATGGCTATATATCATTACATTATTATGGCTATGTGTCATTACATTATTATGGCTATATATCATTACATTATTATGGCTATGTGTCATTACATTATTATGGCTATATATCATTACATTATTATGGCTATATATCATTAGATTATTATGGCTATATATCATTACATTATTATGGCTATATATCATGGGGCCCCGAGTGGCCAAGTGGTCTAAAGTGCTCACAGTTATGGATCACTGCCATCTCACCTCTGTCTGCATGGGTTCGAGTCTCTGGCTCGGCCAATGTGGGTATGTGAGAAAGCTTGCCAATAGCTTCTCATGGGTTGGTTGTTCTTTCTGGGGTTTTCCCAGGTTCTTCCTCCACCATTTATACTGGCCGCCATGTATAGCCTATCTTGTGCTGGAAAATGGCGTTAAACCCTATAACAACAATAAATATATATCATTACATTATTATGGCTATATATCATTACATTATTATGGCTATGTTTTCATTACATTATTATGGCCATGTGTCATTACATTATTATGACTATGTGTCATTACATTATTATTGGCTATATATCATTACATTATAATTATGGCTATGTGTCATTACATTATTATGACTATATATCATTACATTATTATGTCTATGTGTCATTACATTATTATGGCTATATATCATTACATTATTATAGCTATGTGTCATTACATTATTATGGCTATATATCATTACATTATTATGGCTATATATCATTACATTATTATGGCTATGTGTCATTACATTATTATGGCCATGTGTCATTACATTATTATGACTATGTGTCATTACATTATTATTGGCTATATATCATTACATTACTATGGCTATATATCATTACATTATTATGGCTATGTGTCATTACATTATTATGGCTATGTGTCATTACATTATTATTGGCTATATATCATTACATTATTATGGCTATGTGTCATTACATTATTATGGCTATGTGTCATTACATTATTATGGCTATGTGTCATTACATTATTATGGCTATATATCATTACATTATTATAGCTATGTGTCATTACATTATTATGGCTATGTGTCATTACATTATTATGGCTATATATCATTACATTATAATTATGGCTATGTGTCATTACATTATTATGGCTATGTGTCATTACATTATTATGGCTATATATCATTACATTATTATAGCTATGTGTCATTACATTATTATGGCTATATATCATTACATTATTATGGCTATGTGTCATTACATTATTATGGCTATATATCATTACATTATTATCAAGCATTCAAGTCCATGAAACCTGATTATGAATTAATTACAACCAATTAACATTTTTCTTCATCTTGCATAAACATATCATGATATGTATTTCTCAAACATGTGATGCTCTACTATCACATACGGTTTGGAGAGGGTAAGCAATCTGAACATCTGTTTATATTTCAATGCAACTTTAAATTGTGGTCTAGCTTATTCATGAATATGGTACCCATGAAAATCAGTACTCATGGACAATAATAATAAATCCACAGTATTCTCACACATTTGAATACACCTGATCATTTCATCGTATGACAGAGAAATTCATTTATTCAATCCTGCTCCATTATGTTACCAAAGGGAAGACACCTGTTAGATGTTCTCTAGAAAAAAAGTACCTTGGGTATTATGTAAAGAAGTCCTCTCATGAGACCTTGTATGTGCTGGCCCATTGTTCAATGAATCAAGATCCTCCACAAGCAGCTTCTCCTCTTTCATTTAATTTTATAGCTGTGTTTGATAGATCATTCTGGCCTTTTAATAAAAAAGATACAACCAGTATCTGACCAAGATTCATAGAGCAACCATACTCAAATGAAAAGAAAACCCAAAGCATAATCAGGCTAGGGATGTCAAAGACATATTCCCATTGCTTACACATCACATAAGCTATATTCTTTCTTGTTAGATGTAAAATACTCTCTTCTCCAGCTGACCTCCATTTTATTCTTACGATCATACATCATATCAGTCACTTTGGAAGCAGTATCTATTTAACAACAATACTTCAGGTTTTAACTCTCTAAAGAGGAATACATGATCTCTGCATCTGCACAAGCACAACACAGAAATGTAATATTTAATTGGTTTGTTGGGTTTTTTTTAACATCATCATGTGTGGCTATATATCATGTTGGGGGGCCGAGTGGTCTAAAGCACTCATCATTACAGATCACTGCCATCTCACCTCCATCTGCATGGGTTTGAGGCTCGCGCTCAGCCAATGTGGGTACTTGAGAAAGCTTGCTAGTAGCTTCTTGTGGGTCTGTGGTTCTTTCTGGGGTTTTCCTGGGTTCTTCCTCCACCATTTATACTGGCCACCATGTATAGCCTATCTTGTGCTGAAAAATGGCATTAAACCCTACAACAATACCAACAACATATCATGCTGAAGAAATGAGGGGTAAGTGTTTTCCTCAAGGTCACATCAAGCCCATGACCCTTGAATTAGAAGTCTGATGCTCTTCCTACTGAACTAATGTAGTTCCCATAATATTCGGGTTAGAAATACGTATTCCACAAAGGCATTTGATAAGGAAATTTACAGCCTGGGGTATATATGTTAAATATGCTGTAAGGATCTTAAAAAGCTTGTTTATGATTTTGGACTAACATATTGTTTTCTTAATTTAAAACCCTGAGCTATACTAGTGAATTTTAGTTCTACCATATGTATGGGCAATTGTGAAAATAGGGCTCTTTCTGAAAGTGTCATTGCCCTAACAAGATCAAATTTTAAAATCTTTAATTGTTATCATTATCAACAAGAACTGTCTGAGCTATAACTTTACTAGACTCTTGCCACACTATACTGGGATTTGAAATGTAAATAAATATTATCATCCCACACCCTATTTTGACAAAGTGTCATTAATTCCCAGTTCCTGAGAGAATGCATCTCTCTCAGTGATATCACAATTCAATGACATCACAACCACAACATTTGTTTACACTAATCAACACAGAGTCACACAGACAGAACAAGTTGTCAAAAATCATATCATTATCAGTTGTGAAATGAACCAAAGATACATACCAAGAAAAAAAATTTAATTTCACTAATTCTATTTCCAATCGGTAAGTCCTCATAAAAATCCTAACTATTCTGATGCGGCAAATCAATTTCCCACCATAATAGGCATCCTTCCTACTACTCCACATGAGACTGCCATGTGACACAAAGCAGACAACTGCAACACTGTTTAGAATAGTGTACATTATTATAAAGCTTTATGTGGATCTGTCATTACTGATGTTCAAAGCAAATGTGAAATTTACATGAAATACATACTTTTATGATAAATTTCATAATTAAATCAGCTTCCACTACATTTTTTTAATATAAATCCGAGTATTACGATATTCTAGATGATATGTAAGCAATTTTACTTTAACAGTAAATTTTCCTTCAAGAAAATCTTGATATTTAACCTATTCTGACCAATTTATTTTTTTTAAGTTTGTTTGATAATAGTAAGAATTATAATGAAGGAAAATAAGACCTTCTCCTGTTAACATTCTGATTATTTTCACCTTTAGAGACATAAGTTATGACAAGTGCAAAACAGTATTAAAAAACAATACATTCAAGGATTGAGGTTCTGCATATTCACAATGCCATTTCAGTATTGGAAAAAAGTCATTGCTAAATGTAGACTGTTTCATATCATATCTGAACAATTTCATCATAATACCACCATGATTTTTCCCAATTTGATTCTTTTAGTTTTTTTTACAAAATCTGTTCCAAAATGAAAATTAAGATAAATATAAGAAAATCTTTAGGAATGTTAAGTTAAATTTCTAAGTGTAACTTTTCCTATCCAAGAGTTGTATTGATGTTGCTCTATAATGCTTCTTTTTACCGGAGTATATGTATAATGGTATCACAGAAATAGTACTTCTGTGACATGCATCAAAATGGGTGATGTAATACATGAACTTTCTGAGCAGGGGTTGCCTATTTGAAATCATGCCAAGAAGAGTATGAGGGAATATAATGTTGCCAGTAAGTTATCCATACTGTTGTCAGTAAGTTATCCATACTTTGCTAAAATAATTAATTTTTCTAAAGTAATGAGAGGTTACACTATGAAGGAAGTTCTGAAAACATGAAAGTGTTTAAGTGCATCAAAACCACAGAGTACAGGATACTTTTTTCTTATATTATGTATCAGATAACACATTTTTAAAGACTATAGTACATATATAATGCAAGGAACAACTGTATTGAATATAAGATCCCAAATTTTAAAAATGACTAGGTTTCACAATACTCACCATTTTCATTTGTATACAGAGTTTTGTAGTATCCTTCCAGTCGTTTGCTCATATAGTTAGCATTCAGTATTGCCACCTGAGAAGCATGTTTAAGTCCCTTGGCCCCCATCATTTTGATATAGGCCCAGGAGATTGGTAAAATGGCACTAGAACCAAAGGGAGCAGCTGAAACCACTCCAAATGATCTGGCCTCTGGTCCTGTTGTTCCATATGGTGGGATCACAGGATGTGTTGGAAGGTATGGTGCAAGGTGCTTCTTGCTGGAAGACAGTTCTTATTATAATTATAAACTACAATAATAGCTGAAACAGGTCTTTACTTGTGTATGACATGTTCAGAACTGTGAAAAACTATGTGCACAGATATGCTTTAGCAAAGTGTACTGCCTGCTTAGAGTCTATGCTATTTTAAATTTTAAATGAAAGACAAAGACCCTGACAACCTGGTAGGCCTTGGTGAATGTTGTTTACAGTTAGCTGTATATAATTTAGTACAATAGTACAATAAATGTTCTCAACTAATTATCAGGTAATCTCACTGACTCTTATACAGCAACAGGATGATCATGGGATAAAGGGTGGTGGTTGTCTAAGGTTACAGTATATACTTGTGTATTAAGTCTTCATTGACTCTTATATAGCAACAGGATGCTCATGGGACAAAGGGGGGTGGTTGTCTAAGGTTACAGTATATACTTGTGTATTAAGTCTTCATTGACTCTTATATAGCAACAGGATGCTCATGGGACAAAGGGGGGTGGTTGTCTAAGGTTACAGTATATACTTGTGTATTAAGTCTTCATTGACTCTTATATAGCAACAGGATGCTCATGGGACAAAAGGGGGTGGTTGTCTAAGGTTACAGTATATACTTGTGTATTAAGTCTTCATTGACTCTTATATAGCAACAGGATGGTCACGGGACAAAGGGGGGTGGTTGTCTAAGGTTACAGTATATACTTGTGTATTAAGTCTTCATTGACTCTTATATAGCAACAGGATGGTCACGGGACAAAGGGGGGTGGTTGTCTAAGGTTACAGTATATACTTGTGTATTAAGTCTTCATTGACTCTTATATAGCAACAGGATGGTCACGGGACAAAGGGGGGTGGTTGTCTAAGGTTACAGTATATACTTGTGTATTAAGTCTTCATTGACTCTTATATAGCAACAGGATGGTCACGGGACAAAGGGGGGTGGTTGTCTAAGGTTACAGTATATACTTGTGTATTAAGTCTTCATTGACTCTTATATAGCAACAGGATGGTCACGGGACAAAGGGGGGTGGTTGTCTAAGGTTGCCATGCATATACTCTGTGTAATAAGTCTCATTGGGACACCTTATATAAGCAACAGGGATGGCTTCAAAATGGACAAAGGGGGGTGGTTGTCTAAGGTTACAGTATATACTTGTGTATTAAGTCTTCATTGACTCTTATATAGCAACAGGATGGTCACGGGACAAAGGGGGGTGGTTGTCTAAGGTTACAGTATATACTTGTGTATTAAGTCTGGTCCAACTTCAATCAACACAGACCATATCTGCTTGCTTGTTCTACTGATTACTCCTGGTCCAACTTCAATCAACACAGACCATATCTGCTTGCTTGTTCTACTGATTACTCCTGGTCCAACTTCAATCAACACAGACCATATCTGCTTGCTTGTTCTACTGATTACTCCTGGTCCAACTTCAATCAACACAGACCATATCTGCTTGCTTGTTCTACTGATTACTCCAAACAAACTGCATAGACCCTGATATGCTTTTGCATTATATGACAGCAGACCTCAGTTTGTGAAGTCTGCAGTTGTACTCAACTTCAATGCAGTATATACAGTAGTTGACGCGTGACAGGTTAATGATGACAAAACATGACAAGACATACTTTAATGATGTTCTAATGTTCAACATGACTCTCACACAATGCATTTTAAAAGTAATCAATAATTTCATGGAATAAAGAAGGGATATTTTTTTCTCTTGGAAAAATGAAACTGCGACACAAATATTAACTGTACAGGTCATCACCATGGAAATCCAAATCACTGAATTAAATTTTTTTGTCTCTCCTCAACTCAACACAGATTCCATTAATCCAGCCAAAAACCGGATTACATAGAGGACCAAGTTATATTTTTTTCTTCAAAATGCCTTTTATGTTGAAATGGAACAAGATGGAGCCCCTGGTACAAAATTGGCTCTCCAAGACATATTTCAACATCATGTATGCATGGAAAAAAAATTTCATTGCTCAACCTATTACTTAACTGTTAAATGCACAACTATGCAGATGTCATATCACATCTGTCTGCATCTAATTCCATGGTAACCCTGAGAAAATTCAGGACAACTCTTTTGGGTGGATGAGAATAGTTCTGTCTCATCCTTTAACCTGAACAGAATGACCCTGACAGTTGATTAAAAACTTATCTGTAAATTTGCTAGCTAAAAGACAGAAATTGCCCACTTACACTCCAATGGGTCCCATGCCTGGTCCACCCCCTCCATGCGGAATACAGAAAGTCTTGTGAAGATTCAGGTGGGAAACATCTGATCCATAATCACCGGGACGACAAATTCCTACCTAAAAAGCAGTAAAAATTTATATAATTTAAAATTAAAAATTTAAAAATTAGACAGCACTCAGCTATAAGCCCAACACAACCTAAATGTCTTTTAAAAGAAAAAGATCCATCAAAGATTCCATATCTATATATATATATATATATATATATATATATGAAGTTTGTATTTCTAAAATATTCAGTATGTGATAAGCATCATGTCTGCATTCTTGTTTAATTTCAGTCAATGCATCATTGGAAATTTAGCTTTTGGCAAATTTTACAACAAAAGTACAGAACAGCATAATTACCTGTCTACCATCTGAAGCATGAATTTAGCAATAAAATAACAAAAGGTAGGTATATATTTACAGTCACACAAATATGAGAGTGAAGCATCATTTTAGTTTTTCTATGAACTCTTTTTTACGTATTAGTGGTAAAAGTACATCTGTACCATATATATACATACAGACAAACAGACATATATATATATATATATATATATATATATATATATATATATACACACACACACACACACTTGAACAGGGCAAAGTTGCCATATAGGAAGAAGTGATTGGAGAAAGTTCAAAATTTATTATGTTCAAAATAGTCACTTTAAACTTCAGTTTTTATATATTTTCATGTCAGATGATTAAAATAATGCACACATACTATTAATACTTTATAAAAATATTAAAACATTTCTTATTATGCCTTATTTTATATTTCATATTTTACTACAACAAAGCTGTTGTATAACATAGTTACTGTGTAAAACAAACATTTCATATTTTACTACAACAAAGCTGTTGTATAACATAGTTACTGTGTAAAACAAAAACTCTGAAAATAGGTTACAGTTGAAAATCCATAAATGTTTCCATAGTAGAAGTTCTCTTTTCATATGTTTATGGAATGAAGTGTATTGATTAAATGATTAATTTATCAATAATGGTCTTGGATATGTCCACAGAGTATAATTTGCTTCTGAACTGGCTACACAATTCATTTTTTTTCCCTTTTTTTCAAGGATCATGTAAGAATTTTGGTGTTAATTCCATAGATATCAGTGTATTGTCAAGCATTTACAATCATATTCGTCCCAAAATTGATTACAGATCATAAATCTCTTTTTTCTAACTTTCCTCCTTCCTCTCTAAATGGAAAATTAAGATGAAAGTTGACAGTTTACTTTGGCTATTAATGCATTTGACTGAAACAAATGGAGTAGGGGGAAGTGGGAATGACAAGAAACTAAGGCAAGGCAAACCAAAATACCAATATCTACCAAAATCAATGTGGGATGCCTTGATCACACCATAAAACTCACCTTCTAGACTCTCTTGGATTTTCTAACTAATAAACTCCAATCCCGAATGTCTTGTTACATACACATATAAAGAAATCTGCACAGCCTACTCCAAAAATAATTTGAGCATGCCTCAACAGAATACTGAGTTTCAAACTGGGGCTCAGGCCAAGGTATTATAATAGCAAATGAGTCACATACAAAGTTGACACTGGAAAAACAATATTAAATAACTCCCAAGTTAAGCTAAACTTTCCCTTGTATATACTGACATGCCCATAAATATTAAGTTGAATGCTCAGAAATAGTGCCTAGAAATAGTGACTGTGTTCATGAAAATAGTGACTCTGCATGCCCAGAAATAGTTACTCTGCATGCATTGAAATAGTGACTCAGTGTGCATAGAAATAGTGGCTCAGCATGAAATGGAAACAGCGACCATGCATGCCCAGAAATAGTGACTCTGCATGCACTGAACTGAAACTGCATGCATGGAATAGTGACTCTGCATGCAGAGAAACTGATTTTGCATACAAGGAAATAGTGATTCTGCATGTCCAGAAATAGTGATTCTATGTGCATTGAAACAGTGTTTCTGCATACATGGAAATAGTGACTGCATGCAAGGAAATAGTGACTCTGCATGTCCAGAAATAGTGATTCTATGTGCATGGAAACAGTGACTGCATGCATGGAAATAGTGACTCTGCATGCATGGAAACAGTGATTTTGCATGCAAGGAACAGTGATTCTGCATGCATAGAAATAGCGACTCTGCATGCATAGAAACAGTGATTCTGCATGCATGGAAATAAGGACTATACATGCAGAGAAACAGTGACTTTGCATACATGAAAATAGTGACTAGTGACCGCATTCCCAGAAATAGTGATTCTGCATGCACAGAAATAGTAACTCTGTATGGAAATATTGAATTTCATTGGAACCCTAATCTAAAGGTTTACTACTCCATGAACTAGTTTGAAATGTTTTCTATCTACTGTTTCCAGTACCATTTCATGAAGCTTTCCTGAGTGTCAGTTAAAAGAACACTTTCATCACTGTATTTTGACATTACTGAATTTACATGTGTTTTGCTTTTACTGATCGTTCTGTGCTAAATGAATACAGTTTGGACATTTGTCTTGGAGGTAATGTCTTGTCTTAGATATAATTTGTGCAGTTTCAAAATATTTGTAAGAATCTGGACATTTGTCTTGGAGGTAATTTGTGCAATTTCAAAGTATCTGTTATTCATATGATGGACAAGGTGCCCAACAAGACTTGTGAATGCCAAAGTGACCAGTGTAGCAATTGTACATCAACTAATTGAAGTTCTGTGACTTCTGAACAAATTTAAACTTGACAAATTAAACATGTGATCAGTCAGAAAACAATTTATAGCGTATTTCTTTTTCACCGCTATCAAAAGTGGTGGCTGAAAATCCTAATTTTTGTTTTCTTTGGATACCTTTTTTGCAAAAATATAAAGCTTTTCAGAATTGAGAAGAAACTTTTCTTTTTCCTGACTTTCAATTTTCCTGGTAGGATGGGAACTCTGGAAATACTGTTTAAGGAGCAATTTCTGCCCTGTTCTTCTTTTAGATTCTGTAATATTATGATTAATTTTTTCCCATTTCACGATGCTAAATTCTCGTTATTTCTGAGCAGTTTGTAAAACTTACAGTTCATTTACTTGGCATTTGTATTTAGTAGGTTCTAATCTGGTAAGAAATGTTCACTGTCCATCATGACACATCACTAGAAAACAGGGAAAACCTTCTGGGTTTAATATAAGGACAATGGTTTGAAATGGCTATACAGCTGATAAAGGACAATGCCCATATGACACATCATAAAAAGTATATTAACATACAGATTATACAGAGATTATTATCTCCAAACATCCATCCATCTGTTTGTTAGCACATCTACTAAACTGCTGTATAGAAATTCATTATCTTGCCCTTGTGGTAGCCTTTTCTAGGAGGGGTGTCCTCCTTAGGCTCCGACCCACAAGTTCCTTGGATGGGGTCAAATTTATAAAAATTTTCATTACAATTAAGTTTTCAAATATTTTGTAACCAAACTTTATACATGCAGTCTCAGAAGATATATTATGACAACTGGATAACTATCCGCAAATGGGAAGAGTACTAAGGGAGGGAGATGTGGAGCACAGATAATGCAAAATAAAAAGTGGGGTGAGTACTAACAGAGGGAGAGGGGAAGTACAGATAATGCAAAATAAAAAGTGGGGTGAGTACTAACGGAGGGAGAGGGGAAGTGCAGATAATGCAAAATAAAAAGTGGGGTGAGTACTAAGGGAGGGAGAGGGGGAGTACAGATAATGCAAAATAATAAGTGGGGTGAGCACTAAGGGAGGGAGGTGGGGAGTACAGATGATGTAAAATAAAAGCTAGTTGAACTTTCAGCCAGGCAAATAAAAAACTTTCAGAAAAGTAAATAAAACAGTATCAAACCTGTGCATTCATATTAGCTCCATCCAGGAACACTTGCCCTCCATTGTGGTGGATCATATCACAGATTTCTCTGAAACAAAACAAAATTTACCAATTGAAACAGCTAAAAGTTATTCATGTTAAATTTAGAAGTATGACAGAACCAATACTGTAATACCTATATTAGCCTATTTTTCAAACAGGGCAAAGCCAGTCACAATCTTTTTGAAAAGTTAATATGTATACTTTTGCAGTGGTTACCGACTTCCTTTTCCAAAACACAACATATGCCGTGGAAGCAGAATTGAATGTTTCTTTGCACACAGCCTTAGCCAAGTTGGGTCAAATGACATAATATGTCTCTGGGCAAGACACATTACTTCGACTGTCTTGGAAAATATAACCTTTCATGTGTTGATATGTATTAAGCACCAAACTGTGTTGTTTGTTCTATTCATTACTCCTAATGAACTGCACAGACTCAGATCTGCTGACATTATCCAATGGCAGATCTTGGTCTATGTAGTTTGCATCTTGACCTGACTGATAACTGAGTATATATGGTACATCATGGAAATGGTGTGTGTGTGTGTGATTTGGATTTTTAACATAGCTGGAACAATTTTTCAGCCATTTTGCTACGATGTCTGCAATGTGGCAGTTTATAGTGATGTCTAGCACTGTGGCATCATGCTGCAGACATGTAGCATCATGTCCCACCCATCCCCACACCAGGCCAACCAGTCCTAACACTAACCTCTTAATGCTGAGTGCCATATCAGGCAGCTGCTAGTACCATTTTTTATAAGTTTTTGGTATGACTTGGCTGCGGTTCAAACCTGCAACTTCCTGCATCAGAGGCAGGAAATGATGCATTCTTACAGACTGGACATCAGACATCAGCAAATTACCATGATGGTGAACTATATTTTCTTACAAGAATAAGCACTGAATATTAGCCAGTAACCACATATACTCAATTTTAAATTGGGTCCAACTGCAAACATCATGGACCATAGTCTGCCATTGCATAAAGCACCATCATATCAAGGTTTATGTTGTTTGTTCTACTGATTGCTCCTAACAAACTGCAAAGACCCAGATCTGTTGGTGCATCATGTAACAGTAGATTTTGGTCTGTTGTTATGTCTATTTAATTTGTATATTTTAGTTTTGTATTCTCCATCATATTTATGTATAATTGTATTTTGGACTTGACCATATCCAAAATCAAGTTCACTATGTGCCTGACTAGAGACACTGATGTTTTTATTTTGTAAACAAATAATACATAGTCAATATTTCTCTAGGAGTGTGGGTTAAATATTCAGATCATTATCAACAAAAGTAAACATGCTTATTTGGGTCTAGGTCTAGGATATTGAATTCCCCCCCAAAAATACCTAGCCAACCTGATGTTTAGCACATTCCTTATTATAATTTAAGTAATGGATTGTTCTAGAAATGAACTTTTGTCCTATATCCTGGCTCTTCTTTTGTGTTTTAGTTTTTATTTTATATAATCTTGTTTATTTGAGAAATTACCCATTCTTGTTGTCAGAGCTTGATGCAGAATCATTTGTATTTTTGTTCAGTTTTGATGGGGATTTATTAATTTATTCACATTTTTATTCACTGGAAATACAAAGTGCTCTTTAATAATATTCTTGGATAGAAACATTAACTTGGAATTATAGTGAATTCAGACAAGGACATCTTGGATTATATTACTGATTCATCAAAAGACTGTTGGCACATCTCCATAGGCACATCAACACATTCAGTGTTGAATCTTATTTCAAACACTACTGGTATTTAATTAGAACTTTATTCATTAGGATTAGTGATATAATGTTTTGGACTATTTGGGATTTAATTCACAATACTGTTGTGTTTTTTTATTTTGACTCTGTATTCTAGAGAAATAAATCATTTGTTGAATTTTACAAAACTTCATGGTTTTCGCTCTTTTCTATTACTTAGTTTAAAACCACAGAGTCATAATACTGTGCAGTTTGCAGTTAACTCAACTTAAAATCATAATATATTACATGGTATTTTGGGCATGCCAAATATCTGTGCTGTAAACCTTACAGTGTTCTTGTAGTGAATTACCATGTACTAAACATTTCTGCCTTGACAAACACTTGAAATTTTTAATGTTTTAGAAACTTTCACACTGTTTAAGTTTTAGATTTATGATCAGAAACAGTGATAATATGTCCCTCTCACCCTGAACCCCCCAAAAGTCTAACCCACTATAAAGTATAACTCAAATGCAAGACTGTAACTCAGCTGCTGTGTCAGACGTATCATTTACCTTATATCTTTGTCAAAAACGCCATTTGTTGACGGGTAAGTTACCATCAGACAGGCCAAGGTCTCCTTGTTTTTCTCCACCTGAAGAACAAGTTTGATTATTTACAACTATTCATGTTTATATATAATAAAAAGTATAATTAAAACTCTGCCATATTGATGAAACTGACAGTATGTTTTGATTTGTGACAAACATTGCTATAACTCTGCACCATTAAGGCTGAATTACAATGAAATGATTTCATTTGATTGAGATAAATACAGCTGTGGTGAAATATGTGTCAAACAAAATTACTGCAAAGTGGTACATTGATATGTCCATTTCATCACCTTTTCTCTATTAATAGCTTGACCTTTGATCTAGGGACTTGACTATTGTATAGCATCATGTGGACCGTGGACCTTGATTTCATCAAAAGATCTGTAGAGTTTAAAAAAGTAACTTTGCTAATAAGTAAACAGTCCAATGTCTTACTTACCCTTCTTATGGGGACCTCTACCTCAAGGCAGGGGGTATGACACAATATACCAGATATTGTCAAGTTATATAACTGATTAAAAGCTTGATTAGAATAGTTTAACTTTTCCTTAAGTTACACCCAGTACTGATAGAGGTTACTGATATATATATTTTTCCTTGCCATGGGCTTGACCTTGAGGAAGCAGGCATCATTATGGGACGTGACATACTGTTTAGTCAATATATGTAACTGGTTAAGGTTTCATTAAAATATCTATCATGGTTGACAAGTTGTATTTTAGACATGAATACAAGTCAAAGTTACATTTTCCCTTGAAGTAACCTTCACCTTGAGATAGAAGGTGTGGCTATGGTATTTGACACTCTGTCTATATATCCTATATAACTCAGTGAAGTGTTACTAAAGTATATTCAGGGATCAAAACAAGGATACAAGCCACAAAGTTATATATTTCCTTGCCATGACCTTGACCCTGAAGCAAATGGTATGTCTAAATTATGCAACACACCATCTAAATATGATATATGTTTCATTTAATAATCTTCAATGGTTCTGAAGTTCTAATCCAGACAAGGATACAAGTCAAAGAATTTGTTTCCCTTCCCATGACCATAACCCTGAGGCAGGGGGTATCTGGAACACAATACACCATATGGTCATGAAATATACTTGGGCAAAGCTGCATTAAACTAACTTAAGTGATTTAAAAGTTGTACTCCAGAATTCACAAAATTACATTTTCTCTAATCATGACCTTGACCTTGAATCTGGACTGATTATGGTATGTGACACCATCTAGTCATGATATATATTTTGAACAATATGTTTATTAAAATATATGTATTCTATAAATATACATCATAAAATTTTATTTTCACTTGCCATGACCTTGACCTTAAGAAAGGTTATGGAATGCAACACAACAACTAGTCATGATATCTATTTCGGCAAAGTTCCATGAAAATCTCTCCAACAATTACAAAATTATGGGCCAGACAAATTTTAATGGATGGAATGACAACACCATAACAATGTATGCCCATCTTAAGATGAGTCTCTCTTCATGCAAAATCTGATCATTTCAATTCACCACTTACTGCACTGTATGCTGTTGCTGTTTTTGTTTCGACCTGACACCATTTTTCAATGCATGATAGGCTATACATGATAGTATAACTGGTGGAGGAAGAACCCGGGAAAACCCTGGTAGGAACCACTGACCCACAGGAAGCTACTGGCAAGCTTTCTCACATACCCAAATAGGCTAAGCCAAAGACTCAAACCCACTTGGACTGAGGTGAGATGGCAGTGACTGGTAAAGGCAAGTGCTTTAGACCACTCAGCCACCTAGGGCCCCTCTGCACTGTATGTACTACAGTGGTAAAGTATTAACTTTTATGGCTGGGAAACTCAGTCTTCCTAAGGTTATAATCTGGAATATGTTTCCATTACAAGATAATGACAGCTGAAGCATGCTAGGTAATGACATACACAATACATATTAATAAAATTCATTGAGATGTTACTCTGTAAGTTGCTGTCAAACAAATACCAATGATTCCAGTTTTGTACGAATTAGCCGTTTTCTGCTGTGTGATTGGCTGTAAATGGTCATGTCAAGCTGATTTCATAAGCATACTTTTACACATTGGTCAAATCTGGGGACTACTTTGAATAAAGATACTCATGCTACCTAAAATCAAATTGATTTTGATGACATCTACTGATTTAATGACAGAAAGGAAGAAAATCAGATTTATAAAGATTAAATAATCATGGTTGGGTATTATCAAAAACTTTACCTAATCACTCACAAAATTATAACAATATTAGACAAACTTAAGTTAACATTGTGAATGATTAGTTATAAGGACTTTATTTTAGCTATATGAATTAGTTAGGTCATCCACATCAGATGCAGGAGATCATGGGTTCGAACCCCAGCCAAATTGTATCAAAGACCTATAAAAGTGGTACTAGCAGCTGCCTCGCTTGGTACTCAGCATTAAGAGGTTATTGTTAGGACTAGTCTGTCTGCTGTCAGGATAACGTGACTGGGTGGGATATGATGCTATATGTCTGCGGCATGATGCCCCAGTGCTAGACATCACTATAAACTGCCACACTGCAAACATCGTAGCAATATGACTCAAATTGTTAAAGCCATGTTAAAAATCCAAACACACACACTCATACATAAATAAGCAAACATGATGAATTAATATTATAATCAAAATCTTACCTATTTTGATAACATTCAGTGATACAGTTCTTGAGCTATTTTGTTTGCACATAGACATGGCCGAACAAGTGCACACATACATGCCGAACTGAAAATGGGTGCCCTTCTGCTATAGCAGTCAGGCAAATTAAGTAGACCAAGAATACATTACCACTGCTTTGAGGTGATTCATGTCTATAGCTCCGTTTTTATCAGCATTGATGGATATTATTTTCATCCCAGCCATCTGGGCACTGGCTGGATTCGTACCATGGGCTGAGGTGGGGATAAGGCATACAGTTCGCTGTCCCTGGCCATGAGCCTGAAGATAAGCCATGATTGCACGCAGTCCTGCATACTCCCCTTGAGCTCCACTAGACAACAAAACACAGGTCATAGCTCAGGCAGACATCAAAAGTGAACAAACAGAAATGTTTTTAATTACAAGAAAATGTCTGGTCCTTGTTATAGTGATAGACATGGAAATAATATAGGAATACAGTAAAATGTGTTCTGAGAGACGATCCACCCCATGTGCTAATAAAAGGTGATCTTTCAAGTCAGGTGATCCATCATCAGAGGTCAAAATATTAAATAAAACATTGATTTGTGAATGAAAAATATGGTCAGGTTGTCTTCCAAAATAGTGGTCTTTCAAGACATGTTTTACTGAATTGTAATTATAGATCAATAAGCCTTGTTATATACACAATTTTCTACATACAAATCTTGCAGTTTCTGCATTGGATTCTGTATAACATTTATCTGAATAAAATATTTTTGAGCAATGTTACATATAAAAGCAAGATAAGGAAGTACACCCCAAGTAAGAGACATATATGAGGAGCGGATGATTATGGTTGGTTAAAGTTAACTACAATTATGAAAATGGACACTAGTGAGTCTAATTTTTTTTCTAAAATATTTTAAGTATCGTAAACAAGCTTTCAACATGGCAGTGTATCCTCTAAGTAGTGTTCCTGTTAGGAATTTCTTACAGGGAAGGGGAAGAGGGGGTACTTTTTTTTAAGGAATGAGCACTATTTGAAACAAAGACTATTTTTGGGCAAATAAAAAGATAATGTCAATAACAAAATTTGGAATTTAGCCATTTTAAGCAGAAACAAACATTATCACATCCAAAAGTTTATCCTGCATTAAATAAATCTAAAGAAGTAGAAGACTAGAAGACAATAAATATCTGATACGGTGTTTCAGTGATTTGGAGGGAGGCCATGGGGAAGGCTCTTGAAGGGCAGACAAGGGGGGGAGGCTAGAAAACACAGAGTAGAGGAGAGGGCACAGAAGGCAAGAGAGGAAATCACCACTCTATTTCTATCTAGTTGCTCTAAGTATCTGCAACAGAACTAGTTTTATTGGGGAGAAATATTTTCCCTATTATATATAATATGTTCTTAAAGATGTTACCTCCAATGTAAAACAACTATATATTGGATCATAATCAACCTCTGAACTCAGCCAATTCTTTCTATATGAACATTACATACAGCTGACTAGGAAAAAAGTTCAAAATAAACAAAATTCAGGACATATTTAAAGTTTCAGTATAAAATAGAGACAGTCTATAATACTATCTTAATGCAAATAACTTCAAACCAAAGTAAACCATTTCTTTTGTATCCACCTTGGAGCTGGGAATGGTTGAAGTGGCCAAAATATGGAAAGGCAATTTGTTATATCAAATATATCTGAGAACACAGTCAAGTAGAATACTGATTTACTAACAAGTCAAGACTGTCACGAGACATGTTCAACCAGACTGTAATCAGTTATTACAGAGCTCATCTATACAAAGCTTTTAGTAATCTCCAGCTGATGGTGTCAACAATAAGTAATCATTAGTTATTATTTATGCACAAAATAAATTCAGACTAAAGTGACATACAAAATGTTAGCCCCTGTCAAAAGGCATAAAATATTTAAAACAATAACAAAAGAAGTCTTTTGTTATGATATCAAAGCAGAGTTACTATAATGAGCTGATAAAAACCAGAGATTACTTTTGTTGTTTCTTCTTTAAGAATGACTGTTTATAAAGTTTGCTCAGTAACAGCTTTTGATCATCACTGTACACCCCTAGAAGCACGATTTAACTGGGTGGAAGTCACTGACTTTTAGTAAGCTTGGAGTGACCACCTACATTACTACTATTACAAACATAGTTAATGCATCAATGATTACCTTGATTAGCCACTACAACTGAGGATCCTAAAATCTAGTCATTAACATCTACAATACACAGTTAACCTGCTAAGACTAACTTTTCACAAAATACAGTGTACTTTCATGATGAAAAGTTTACTGTGGCAATATAAATGTATTTACCCCTACTTTTAACTGCACTTTTCAGAAAGAGCCTTCAGTGAAGCAGAGGATGTAAATAGCATGCAAACTTTACATGGTCATAAGCCAAAATCACAAGAAAAATACTTAAACTATACTTAGTCAAGTATAAAAGGTAGGTCACTGTGACCTTTTACTGGTTGTAAGGGTGTAGTACTAACAGATGCATCCAATTATCAAATTTCATGATTTTAATGATTTTAACATGAACAGCATCCAAAAAATGGACATTCAAAACTAACGGACAGTATTCCATCAAAAAACCTCAACAGGCATAATAACATTATTATAATATAAGTGTAATAATATAAGATGCATTCTTCATGCGTAATAACATAAGATGCATTCTTCATGTGTAATAATATAAGATGCATTCTTCATGTGTAATAATATAAGGTACATTCTTCATATGTAATAATATAAGGTGCATTCTTCATGTGTAATAACATTAAGTTAAACAGGTGTAATAATATTAAGGTAAGTTCAACTGGTGTAAATATATTAGGGAAAGATAAACAGGTGTAAAAACATTAAGATAACTTCATCTAGTATAATAATAATATTGAGGTATGTACAACAGGTATAACAACGTTAACTTAAGTTCAACAGGTAAAATAGTGTTAAGGTGGTTGTTGTTGTTTTGTTGTATGGCTTAACGCCATTTTTCAGCACACGATAGGCTATACATGGCGGCCAGTATTATTGGTGGAGGAAGAACCCGGGAAAACCCCAGAAAGAACCACCGACCCACAAGAAGCTACTGGCAAGCTTTCTCACATATCTACATTGGCCGAATCCGAGACTCGAACCCATGCAGACAGAGGTGAGATGGCAGTGATCCGTAACGGACAGCGCTTTAGACCACTCGGCCACTCGGGGCCCCTTAGTGTTAAGGTAAGTTTAACAGGTATATTAACATTATGGTAAGTTCAACAGGTATAATAACATTAAGCTCAACAGGTGTAAGAACATCAAGGTAAGTTCAACAGGCATATTAACATTATGGTATGTTCAACAGATATAATAAATTTGACCCTTTGAGCCCCCACCCCCAATCAATATGCCTCATCCATAGTTTAAGTGCAAGCCATCTTCGAACTTTGTTCAAGGCACAGTCTATAACTAAAGTTATTGTGCAAAATATATTTGTCTTCTTTCAGTCACTATGACCTTGACCTTTCACCTTTTGACCCCAAAATTAATCAATGAATGAAAACAAGATAATTAAGACGAGCTGGTTCAAGTGTGTTACCTGTTTGGTTGGAAAGAGATATTGTCATATCCTGTAATTTCACAAAGGTCTCGTTCTAATTCTTCAAACATCTCTTTGTATCCTTCTGCCTGTTCCAAGGGAACAAAGGGGTGAATATTGGCAAACTCCTTCCAGGAACATGGCTGAGAAAGGAAAATGAAAACTACTGTCATCCTATTAAAAGTAATGTTGAACCATTTATACCACATAAATAGACTACATTTAATATCAAAATCTTTCATTCTAGCACTTACTGTAACATATAAAACACCTATTAACTCTTACATAATTGAGTGGGCATTCAATATCAATGTTTAATCCATATCTCCATCGCAAATACCAACAGTGGAACTCTTTCAGTGTTTTAAACTATGTCCATTAATTGATATCAGCTGCTGCACCAAATCAAACTTTAGAAAGTCTAAATTTGTCTTTTGTTTTATTTGCAAATAGACACAAAAACTTGCACTCAAGCTTTGTTCCATGTCAGGAGAAAGAACTCATTTGATACGATGTATGAATACACCTCAGCATACCCATACACCATATCCAACTTGTTCTTTCCACCAAATCTATATCTGTACATTTACAGTAGTTTATCCATATAATGCATACACTCAAATGCAAACAGGTTAAAGCTATAATGTGCAGGCTGATGAGGGCCAACATTGCAAACAGATTAAAAACATTATGTTCTGGCCATTCAGGGCCTACACTGCAAACAGATTAAATCCATCATGTGCAGACAGATCAGGGCCTACAATGCAAACAGCTTAAATCCATCATGTGCAGACAGATCAGGGCCTACACTGCAAACAGCTTAAATCCATCATGTGCAGACAGATCAGGGCCTACACTGCAAACAGCTTAAATCCATCATGTGCAGACAGATCAGGGCCTACACTGCAAACAGCTTAAATCCATCATGTGCAGACAGATCAGGGCCTACGCTGCAAACAGCTTAAATCCATAATGTGCAGACAGATCAGGGCCTACACTGCAAACAGCTTAAATCCATCATGTGCAGACAGATCAGGGCCTATAAGGCAAAGACCTGGTTGTCTGATTGGCCAAGACCGCATCATGAAGACTGCTAAATTTGAAACAAAGACAGATAATGGCATTGGTAGTCAATCACTTTCTACTACAGATCTGCAGGTCATATTGGATGAGGGTGACAAAATGCGAGGCAGCTATTGTTCTTTAAAATTTGGCAACATGCCGTCTGTCTGCCTGTTACATAAGACCTTGAGTCAGAAAGCTGTCTTCTTGATGGTTCTGTCATTTTTGTTATTCTGACAGACAACACACAGCTTATTATAAACTTCCAGGGACATTTTTCATGATCTTGGCATGGGCTTCCACATTTCTTGCCACTTCATCAACTACAACTAAGTGTATGCCTTGTGCAAAGCAGTCCATTTTTCATGCTTTTATATTTTTCAACTTCATCTAGGGTAAGTTCGAAATTTTTCTTCCCCTGCAGCACAGCACAACAGTCATTCCAGGAATGGCAGCCTGTATTACTTTTACAAGTGTGTCAACACTGTACTACTTAATCAGAATCTCAACAGATCACAGCTGACAGGTTGGGGTTGATTATAGATGGGGCAGTTGAACTTCTGGTTGGCCTTTGTGGATTGAACTGCAACAAGGTTGCAACCAAAATTTCTCCATGCTGAAATGCTGGGTCAGCGATCAGGTGATGCAGCTTGTTTTCCTCACCTTTAGACTTCACACGATCCATTCTGCTTAAATTCTTAGGTTTTCCATGGTCTTCCCAAGACAGAATAGTCCATCAACTTGAAGAACTCTTTCTCAAACTCTGACCTTGCATTAGTTTGTTGGTCTGTATTTATCTTATGTATGGTGCCAACTATGCACTTTGATCAAACCATGTTGCCTGGTGGACTTTAGTGATGTGCAACCAAAGTCTAGTGTAGAGCTGGAACTTTTGGTAATTGACCAGACAGTGCACTTTCTATGTAGGCTGATAACTAGATTCAGTGAATTTACATCCCAGTTTGTTAAATAAATCACACTGATAATTGTGTAGCCAATCCACTGAAATGCTCATGGTTCAGGAGAAAGTGGATAGTCATTGTGTGCTTCAGGATAGTCTATGTAAAACTAATGTATGTAACCCCACAAATATTGCGTTCATCACAACTGATTCAAGTGAGGTTGGGTTGACCTATTTAAACTCCCATTGATAGGCACTGCATCATTGCCCAGATGTACAGGTTGTGTAACACGAATCAAGGTAGATTACTTAGCTATTTGGGTTTTTGCTGTTATAGTCTGGACACATTAGGTTCTTCACTTTCGCATGACATGGGCTCACCTTCAAAATGCCGCCATGAATGCCCTTCTCCATAAAAAGGTGCATATTGATGTCTGTCAGCAGCTCGAACTTTGTACCCGTGACATGTAGCAGAGCATCCCAGCTCATTCCAGGTGCACTGTAGTAATGAGTGTCTGTGTGTGTGTGTGCTTATTTTTATAATATTTGCTTATTTATGTATGAGTGTGTGTGTTTGGATTTTAACACAGCTTTAACACAGCATTAACAATTTGTCAGTCATTGCTACAATGTCTGCAGTATGGCAGCTTGTAGTAATGTCTAGTACTGGAACATCATGCCGCAGACATGTAGCATCATGTCCCAGCCAGTCACGTTATCCTGATACCAGACCAACCAGTCCTAACACTAACCTCTTAATGCTAAGCACCAAGAGAGGCAGCTGCTAGTACCATTTTTTAGAAGTCTTTGGTATGACTAGAACCCGTGACCTCCCACATCTGAGGCAGATGCTCTAACCACTCAGGCCACTGGAGTGGTATAATGGGCCAAGTTGAGGCTGTAGTTATTTACTGAGGTGTCGTGGAATGCCTTGAACATGCCAGCTAGTAAAACAGCATTGGTTTTCAGGTAAAGGTCAGAGTAGCTTCCAGTGTTCTGGCAGCTTGATGTCTTCAACATGCTCTGTGCATAATCGAAGTTTTTTTTCAGTTACACCAGCATGGCTGAGTTGGATATAAATGGCTTCTGTTGGTAAATGCTGTGTTTTCTTAAATCACTCCTTGATGCTCATTTATTTGTAAGCGTTCAAGCCTTAGGATGTATGGAGGTTAACATCGGTGACAACCATTGTATGTCATGCTGTCACATAGAATTCCTCCTTAGGCAGGTTAGCTATCAGCTGCTATTCATAAACTGGAGACTCTTAATAATCTGTAGCTACCCCAGTGAAAAGGTCAAATTACTTCTTCATGTTGTTTTGAATGGCATTTATTTTTCCACATGAGGCTGTTCTGATAGCCTCCATGATAAGGTGACCATCACAGCCACGTAAGTTATGAAACACAACTGGCACCTTTATTTTTTCTGGGCAGATGAGCAGCTGAAGTTACATACTTTGTGGGTGGCACAGCGGTACCTGCTGGTAGTATGGCAATGGTCTTGCTTCCTATCATTGCCAAATTCCTTACGACAGATGTGACAGTCTGTGTCTTTCTGGAAAGCCTTACTGTTATCTCTATCCATTACAAGCTCAATTAACAAAGCTCCTCCTGGATCTCTTCCATCTCAAAAGTGGAGGCTCTGGATGAAAGAGGCATCAGCATCCTTGCTGTGGGATAACAATGACTCCTTTGAAACACCATCACTGCAAACAATTATGTCGCAAAAGTTACATGAGACCTGGTCATTGGCTTTTTCTGTTTTGGATTGCTGGCTGGGCCTTCAAGCATATTTACTGCTTTCAAATCTGCATAAATAACATATGGAATGCACATTTGGCAGTGGTGGTTCTGGAAGGCTAGGATGTTCTTCCCTGGCTCTGTAAGGAGATGCACTAAGGCTTTTAACCTTTACCACGGCAGCCTTTTGTGTAAGCTTACAATAGGTAGGCCATGCTGAGGATGTGGAGGCACCAGCAGCAGATAGGCTTCTTTCCATTGTGCTTGTTGTAATGCCATACCATGCAGCTTAAGTTCTTTATCCAAACACAGTGGCTCTTTTCATCCATTGTTCCAACAGTTTCATCATTTAGCAGGAAGAGATCTATTGAATGCTTCTTCGTGTTTCAAGTCCTGCTAATGTATAGTAGGTATTGGCCTTCTTTTCAACCAAAAAACTATCTGCAATAGTTTTGTTGTGGTGCTAAAACTTGTCAGTGCCACTAATCTTCATAAAATCAACATCATCAAAGTTGAACTTGCCAAAACAATGGCAATACTTGCCCTGCCAATCAGCATTTCCAATGTCTGCCAGGTAAAATATAGACAGAATGGCCCACTCAAAGCAGTGGCTGTCTTGTTCTTCACATCAATAAGGGACCATGGTGGAGTGCACCTTGGTATTGTAATGTAGCAGATGCGAAAAGGTGGTAAAGTAACACCTGTAGTTCAAGCATTTTGCATCAGTCGAATACTCATTCTGACCCCTTGTACATATATTCATCAGTATAGCTTAGTAACATGACATTAACCTCCTCAATCTGCTTCTTTATCTCATCAGTATAGCTTAGTATCATGACAATAACCTCCTCAATCTGCCTCTTTATCTCATTAGTATAGCTCAGTATCATGACATTAACCTCCTCAATCTGCCTCTTTATCTCATCAGTATAGCTTAGTAACATGACATTAACCTCCTCAATCTGCCTCTTTATCTCATCAGTATAGCTCAGTAACATGACATTAACCTCCTCAATCTGCCTCTTTATCTCATCAGTACAGCTTAGTATCATGACATTAACCTCCTCAATCTGCCTCTTTATCTCATCAGTATAACTCAGTAACATGACATTAACCTCCTCAATCTGCCTCTTTATCTCATCATTATAGCTTAGTAACATGACATTAACCTCCTCAATCTGCCTCTTTATCTCATCAGTATAGCTTAATATCATGACATTAACCTCCTTAATATGCCTCTTTAACTCATCAGTGTGCAGCATGACCATAGCCTCATTCTGAAAATAGACATCAATTTCTAACAATGTCTAGCTCAGTTTCATCATACACGTTTTGTCATCCTACTACAACTTTTTCCAACTGTGCTGTCACAGCTAGTCTAAACACGTAAGTTCAATAAGTTCCTTTTCAAGTACAGTTTGTATAACCCTTTACCTCATACAGTGTATGGTTTTTAGGCAGTCGATATACATGAACTAAAGTTACATAGTGCAGTGCTCTATAAACAGAACACCTGTTACCTAGTTGACTCCATACACATAGGCCAGTGTGTTGACTGTTATATCAGTGTAGTGTATGTTATGCTCAACATCAGTTTTAAACATTTTACATTTTTGTATACATTTATTATGTATAGAAAGATTTAAGAGTAAAACCTGATTGTTACAGCTCTATAATTATTTTTCACGGTAGACTTTTTTATGCGCTTTAAAATCTTTAGTGAACTCGTTCACCATCAAGCCAGTGAAGCCATGTGACCAACTATCGCTGCCATTTCTCATACTCGAAATTTACGTTCTTTGTTTACATCTACATCACTAAATTGTCTGCATTTGATAAATTATAAAAACTCAGTGTTGCTTACATCAATATCCAAACCTTTACCTAAGTTATTGAAGCTTTCATAGTAGCGATTTTAACTGTACAAACTCCAGGAAAGTACTGAATGAAACCCGTGGCCTCCATTTTGGACAGTAGAGAATCCAACCCCATTACTTTAAACAGCAGATTACTACTAAAGTATAAATAGCAACCATGTGATCTGACGTAATGGTCATTCAAATCAATTAATGTAGTACCTTATAGGGGATTTTCCCAGAAGGTGGCGCTATGAAAACCAGCTCAAAATGGCTGATCTTTATAGAGGGTATCCAAAGGCGCTTCCATGAGAATCAGGTAGAGACATCGAAAGGTGCTTATATGAGGTAAAGGGATAATAGGAACCATAGCAGATAAAAATGCAGAAGCATTCAATTCAAGCTTTCTAGGCACAATGACATGATAATCTTTTGCAGCACTGGTACTATTACATAGTTTTACTATGGGTGGTAGTTTGCTGCAACTTTTCTTAACTTGAACTCTCTGCTGGCTGCTTCTCATTAACAACCACACTATCAAATGATGAGAAAACCAGAACCAATAACCACAACGTACCCATACTGAGGCAGAATCCTATGGCAAGTGTGGTATGAAGAAATGGGTAAACTGTCATGATACTATATACTGAATATGAACTGAACTGGGTAAGGGTTTACTGAGCTTCAAGTGTTGGTCAAAACTTAAAGATGTCCCCAGACTTACCCACATACCTACATGCTCACAAATCAACAAAACAAATCTTTGATCCCCCTATTATGGTGACATAAAAACAAGTTGATTACAGTAAATGTGTTTCTCCAATGGTAAGCCCTGCCTAGATGACAAGTCCCTCCCCAAATCTGAAAAGTTCGGCAAATGTGTATCAGACGAGATTTTGTCTCACAATAAACCCTGACCCCACACTACTTCAAATTTACAGGCAGTTCTCTGGACTTGAAATAAGAGAAACAGTGCATGTGGAAAATCAGTTCTGATGTGTGATACTGCCATATTAATGACTCACCATCATCTCTGTTGTGCTGTTAAGCTTCATCGTGCAACTGCCAAGGGGAATCATGGAGTGTACAAGAGACAGGTCCCTGTTCTCTAGCTGTTTCATGTACCTCACGATGTTGGTTTCTGACTGGAACCTAGAATTCAGATTAATGTTAATCATTAGCATGTGCTGTTGAAATCCAACATTTATGGATCATTGCAGCAGCTGTAAATATAAAATAATTTATCTCCTTAAAATGGTGAGTAAATACTATGTAAAGCCAGTGAATTGAAACTGGCAATGTATTAAAGCTAGCATATTGAAATTGGCAATGTCCCTCCTGTGTTTGCCTTAGAATCAATACCGAATACTACACAAAGTATTCTAATGTGAATTAATTCCTGGAATATCATCTACTGTATGCTATTCATTGAATTACTGGATTTCCAAGTGAAATAATTGTGAAATTTCGCCTGAGGGAAATACAATTTCACTGCTGTCTTGATAACATTACAGCCTAGAAATTCACCATTATTTAGATGCCTGCATGGTCTAGTGGCAAATATGGTTGTTTTGCATGCAGATGAATCAAGTTCAAATCCAATAATGGGTATATACCTTTGCTTCATTTTTTTTAAATGTGCTGTTTTGCTTTGAATTAGTAAGGAGAATTATGTTATTACTGATATTTTCTATGCAAATATATACAAAACACAAAAGAACATCAACAGTAAACCACAGCCATTAATGTGAGGGATGTGGCAAGAAATATACATACCGCTAGTCAATACATTTAAGCATAAATGAAAAAGAAAATTTGCCTGCTCTGGGTGAATAACAGATATATTTCATCTTGTGGGTGAAAATACAAGTACTTGAACTCATGGCTTTGCCATTCACAAAAAAAATTAGTTTTTCACCCACTCAATGAAATATCTCCATAAAGTCAGCAAAAGATTCAATTTAACATAGCATTACCTACCTTTACAACTGTATACCACAATCAAGTTTCATTTATATATATATTTGTGATGTAGAAGAAGGACAGGGGTTTTTTCATGTAATTTTCTTCTTTTCTGCTTTAGCTTTGTTTTATCAGTACCTCTGATCATTTATCTTAGATGTAAAATGTAAAATATAGATAAATGGAAAAGTGTTCTGTAATTCTTCTTGTGTCTACTTCATTTCTGCAGGAGTTGTCATAAGCAAAGTACCAGGTTGTAATCTTGCTGGTTAACTTTAGAGTCTGAAATTAAACATGGTCATACATGTTTCTTGTCACCCTGTGGGCCTGGGATTTAAGACAGCCCTAATGCTCCCTCCTACATTTTGGAAGACATGACTAAAGGAAATAAACATTTTGCCCTGAGATGCATCACTTGATATTCTCAATGAGAAGGAATTTCAGAAAGTCCAGTTTACATAGCCCTTTTCAGTAACCTCATTATCTTCTATTTCTTTCTGAACTCTTTAGTGTATGAAGTTGCGCCAGAAGCATGTCCAGTAGGTATTGCTGCTGATCAACACTGACCAATTGCAACAATGAATGATACGAATCAAATTATACTTTTTGTCATGGGCAACTTTCCAATTGAACACACTAACGATAATGGAATTAACGGATAATTATTAGGCACAATGGATATAATCATATATCAAAGGGTAGGTGTATAACCTGTGCAGATACTTGTAATTGAAATTTTAAAAAATATAGAAAATAATTTGGAAATAAAATAGTGAAACAATTCCCTGGCAAATCAGCAACAAAAACACAAATAACAAGAAAAAAAAAATAAGAATGAGTAAAATTAAACTAATGTTGAAAGTAGCATTTTATTCAATTAAGTCAATTATGAACCTTCATTCCTGATTATGTTCGATGTTATGCATAACACTCAGAATATGCATCTGATGATGAAATCCTTCCTTAATGAAAAAATCATTTAAAAATATAAATAAATTCTACTGTGTACTTTGTTTCCATTGCTCTAAAGCTTTATACCATCAAAAACTTTGGCAATGAACATTATTCATGACTGATCATTTCAATTTACAAATGGCGACTACATACTTTCTCAAATGCACACATTTCACACAATTACTAGCGTCAGTTTTGTTTGTGAATGTGTGTGTATGATTTGGATTTTTAATGTAGCTTTAACAATTTTTCAGTCATATCGCTATGATGTCTGCAGTGTGGCAGTTTATAGCATTGCAAAGAGGCATCATGCCACACCCTTAGCATCATCTCCCAATCAGTCACATTATCCTGACACCAGGCTGACCAGTCCTAACATTAACCTCTTAATGCTTAGCGCCAAGCAAGGCAGCTGCGATTACCATTTTTATAAGTCTTTTGTATGACTCAGCCAGGATTCAAACCCACGACCTCCTGCAACAGTGGTGGGTGCTCTAACCACTTAGGCCACCATGGTGGTTGGCATTAGTTTTAAAAATTAATTATATTTTCTACTGTACAAAAAGATATATATGCATCTGATGATCAAAAAGTTTTGATTTTTTTTTTTCAATGAAAAAGTTAAAAATACAAAAATAATTTCCATTCCTTATTTTATTTCCAATTAGTATTTTATTTATTTTGCATTCCATTTTTCCATTGCTTATTTTATTCATACCAATTTAGTCCACCGATCACTTTCCACAGACCATTTATCACAGTTCTTTTACAGTCAACTGTATACTGTGAGGAGTTAAAATCACTCAGGAATGTGTCATGTTTAACATAACAATACTAAACACTTGGCAAAGAAGGATTCATTAGTGACAATAGCAGTTATCTTCTTGTACAGCAGCTTTATTGCCCACAGGATGTAGTAAATACCTAATATGAGAGGGAGATAACTATGTTACTGAAAGTATCTATTGAGACAATGAATTTTTATTTTAAGGTATTTACCCTTCTGCATTTATATTTTAGTTATATGCCTTACTGGGTGGGATACCTAAACTTATTCAGCACTGCACTGCCAGGATTGTGCTGATGTGCCACTGTGGCATGATATTCTAATTTGCCATTGTCATGGTGTTCTTAAACAATGACACCAAATTGTATGCTGTTTTCAGAATGCTAAAGAAAGCCATGAAAATCAAAATGAAAACTACTATTGAGACCACCTCCTCAACATAAGATGGGTACTAGAGCCATGGATCCAACTACACAAATTAGTGTTACAATATTATGTATGATGTTGGCAGTATGAGGAGGTCTTACCTATCCATGCTGAACACAAAAGATTTTGGCAAAGAGAACTTTTCCCTGTCTGAATAAGGTAAAGTGAACTTTTCTCTTCCTGAATAGGGCAAAGTGAACTTTTCCCTTCCTGAAAAGGCAAAGTGAACTATTCTCTGCCTGAACAAGGCAAAGTGAACTTTTCCATTCATGAATTGAGCAAAGAGAACTTTTCCCTTTCTGAACAGGGCAAAGTGAACTTTCCCTTTATGAATAGGGCAAAGTGATATTTTCCCTTCCTGAATAGGGCAAAGTGAACTTTCCCTTCCTGAATAGGGCAAAGTGAACTTTCCCTTCCTGAATAGGGCAAAGTGAACTTTCCCTTTATGAATAGGGCAATGTGATCTTTTCCCTTCCTAAATAGGGCAAAGTGATCTTTTCCCTTCCTGAATAGAGCAAAGTGGTTGGAAAATGGAGAGTAGTGTAGAGAGGTCAAACTTTACAATGCTTAAAACAGTCCCATAAACACACCTTTATACTAATCATCGAAGCCCTATATAGTGCTCAAAATATAAAAGCTTTCGATGAGCAGAAAGGAATGGGGTGACAGAGACTTCAGACAGGTGAAAGTTTACTTCGCTTTCTCTGCATATGTCGCTGAAATATGGCAACTATTTCACCTGAATCACCCTCAAATATGGACCCTGTATTGGATGGCTCTTACAAGTGCCATTATAGTGAGTGATTAGTGTAGTATTTAGAAAATAAGAGTGACTGTCAAAGCTAATTAGCATTCAGAAAAAAATCTAGATATAATGAAAGGAAACAAACAAAATAAAATGCAGATTAAAACTTATTTACAACCATCTTCTTTGCATGGCATGGATTTGCAATATGACATATCTACATTTTGTCATGTTAAAACTTATTTCTTGGCAGCACTAGATTTTTTTATATAGGATAAAAAAAATTCAAAATATGTCCGTTTTTTACTCTGCCAGAAACACTCTTGCTCTAAAGCACGCTCCACAAAGCTTAATGTTGCCAATGAACATTATTAGTAGTAAAGACAGAAGCAAGTTTTACTGGATGTAAAGTCTTAACCTCATAAAGAACAAAAATTTCCTGTTAACATGATGAGCAGAAAGTCACTCAATCTGTTAGCCATATGTAGATCTTTATTTCATTTTGGAACAAAGGCATGAAAAGTGTGCTCAGGACAAGACTGGCTAGTCAATAAATTGCCTTACTAGCACCAGGACAATTTATTGAATGTGCCCTGCCCTCTTACACTAGGTTCCTCATCAACATTATGATTCAACTTGAGTTAGTCTACTAGACAGTCATATGGAAATACACAAAGGATTTATAACTCTAATTTGTACAATGTTTTTGGAATACAAGATCTTGCCAAAAAAATGTTTAAAATTCTATTGGTGGGTCATTTTCACCTGAAATATACTCTAAGGGTGGATCCAAAAATGCTTTAATCACGTTTTAGGGCAGATACTCATATTAAAAACTACCTTTCCCTGGTTCCCATGTATATTTTAATGGAACTAATCTAATGATCTGCTGAATATCACTCAAAACTTTTGCACTCACAAAAAAGATGCAACAGCTTGAAATGCCAACTCTCATCTTCCACCACTAACTCACATTCTGCAAGTATGGGAGTATTAAATTTCCATCCTGCTACCAGTTCTTGTTACGATTCTCCGAAAGTACAGACTTTAAAATTTAAATTACTTCTGTGCTGTCGCAGCCTTAAGTGGCTTTCAAACTTTGAAAAGCGACAATTCAGAATATTAGACCAATAAGGGGAAATAATCACAGGTCATTATTTTATTTCACGCAAACATTGTAGACATACATATGACAGAACCAGGACATCAAACCAACATATTTACAAATTTTGATCAGTAGATTGACTTCTAAACCAGTAGATTTTTTTATCAACTTAAACTATATGTGTTTCACGGGGACTGAAAAGAAAACAATTGTATTTTGACAAAATATGTCATATCATCTTTCTATAATAAAAAAGCAACATTTCAACATGAATCAGATTCGAATGGAAAAAGTTACAACAAAAATGAATGAATACCTGTTACAGGTACTGTATTGTCAATTAAATGAAAAAGGACGAGTTGTATATCTCATAGTTCAAGATTTTTTAAAAGTAAATCCACTAACTGATTACCACCAATGATATTCACTGTGATTATTAAGTTTTACACTTAACAGGCTCAATAGTTTTCAGGTCCCGATTTCCCTTGAATCACTTTGTATTTTGCAAAGAATGGGGAATGTATTCTCTGTATCAGCATTAGAAGTTACAATGACAAAACAACCTCGCTCAGCCTGCAAAGAAGGTCAAACTTCAATTTTTCTGTGGCAGGTATTTAAAGATGCTGACTGCTTTCCAAGCTAAGTTTACTCCAAGGAGGAAGTTTCTGAGTTGGACTTTAAATGTATTCCCAAATCTCATATTTCTTAGCTGGTGGTTTGTTTTAGCAGAGAGAAACCTGATGTTTTGGCATTTTGACATGAACAAAAAAATATATCAGTTATCCTTCAATATACCTCTAAAAACATCTTGAACAATACAATAACAAGCAAAACAAAAACTCAAAATACTAACTTGTGTATTTCTGCTGAAATCATGTTTCGGTCAGTCTCTCCTTATTATCTCACCCTTACTAAAAGTCAACCGATTTTTAATCCAAGACTCAAAAGCCATCATGGACAACTTGGATCCATTCTTACTTATAACACCCCATAAAACAGTCTGCATTTGGCATTAAGCACTCCAGATTACAACAATAAGGTAATCAAATAACAGCATGTTGTGTACACAGGCTAGCCTTCTTAGGATGATTATTAAACCACACATCATTGCACCAGTATAACATTTCCCCAGTCCTTAGGCAAGGTGCTTTACTCCAACTGCATTGGCGCTAAATAACCTACCTGTGTTGCTGTGCAGCAAATTAACAAACCAATCCAAACCTACTGGTATCTGTAATGTGGGGACAGAAGTTGTAAATATTCCAATTTTTTTAAATAATTTTTTTTAAAAAAATTTTATTTTTCAAAAGTGGTAAATTTCAACCATAAAATGGTATGTGCAGTAGATGGCATTTAAATGGTACTTTTGTCCTACCACTGGTAAAATCACATGTATACATGGTGGATAATTAAAAAATCACACTTAAGAATTAAATCAGAGAAACGTTATTCATAGCAACTGCATTTATTACATGGGCAATATCAAGTTAATGTTATTCTGAGATCCATATGTTTGGGAACATTTGGACAGCCACTAATGCTAGATGCAATGTCACTTTTAAATCAACAGTGCATCCTGACATAATTATCACCACCAAAATATTAAATATAAAAATGTAATAGGAAATACACTTACTGAAATAAAGCAAATAACTCAAATGAACATTTTCCAGCATCTTAATGATGGACAATAAGAACTGGTTCAGGAACGTAATGACCTCTGTTCCAATTAGGTTACATTTAGTAATGGCCTGTACAGGAAACCATTCTCTGTAGAATGTTTTAAGCAGTAGTAACAGTCTGTATAGGAAGCTATCTGCTACGCAAAGATTTAAGCAGTAATAATGGTATATTCATGAAGCTATTCAGCACAGAACACTTTAAGAAGCAGTTCCTTGCAGATAAAGAAGTAAACAAATTTTCATGTCTATACATTCGAAATATACCAAAAGATGATTCAGAAAATTTAAATTATTCACAAGAACTGGTAGGATGCCAGTATAGCATAATAAAGCAAAGTCTTTGCCAGGAATAAAATTTTTGCAAACCCAGTTTCTTCCCAAATTTGCAAATAGCTAATTATTTTAAATCAATTGGCAGCATCAATAACCCTAAAATCTTTGATAAGTTAATTGATCATGAGCTGAAAGGGGTCCTGAAAGGTATCAATCGATTACAAAACCTTGAGACCTTCTTCACAAAGCCAATTATTGTCTGATACCATTTCATGTAACGCAGCACCAGTAAAGTATCATTAAAAATAGGTTTTAAAAAAAACAAATTTGTTGTACATATGGTTGCAAGAGATCTTCACTTACAGGTGTAACTGAGCATTCTATGTTACATTATTGCTAGAATGAAGCTGCATTTGTGTCTGGCTATTAAAAGTACCTTGGCTGAGATCTGACAACACTTTTCTGGTATTTCTTGGACCCTATCCAAAACTTTCATTAAATAAATCATGGAAAAATCTTGTAGGAATACCTGTTAAAAACTGGATGTATTAGATAATCACTGGTCCTTCTAAATTCACTATTTTCTACGCTCTGGATTGGAGTGTGACCCATATCTTCTGCAATTCTCTCCTACAGCAAGAATAGAAAGAAAATCCTTATCAACAATAAATAACTACATAATAACTGGTTAAAAGTATCAAACTGAATTTAAATCAATCACAATTTTCATACTGGCAGTTTTAGTGACTAGAATAATTTTATTTTGCAGATCAAACCTATGAAGAAATTTTAATTTAACTGTTTCTGAACTAAATAAATACACCATGGTGACCTACTTTTCATTTTTACAGATATTTGACAGGTGAAAATCGATCATGATCTTGAAGACCTAACAAAGCTACACCAAATTTCTCTATGGATACACATGATTCAGAGTTTAAATAATGTATCAGACTTTGTTGTAACGTATCTGACTTCAACTGTACTGACTGAAATGAATATGTGGTCAGTTTTTATATATATGCTAATTTATCCTCAATTACACAGCTAGTGACTGTGATAATCATAATTATACAGTGACTGTAATAATTGCAATTACACTGCCAGTGACTGCAATAATTCCAATGACACAGCTAGTGACTGTGATAATTGCAATTACATAGCTAGTGACTTATAATTGCAATTGCACAGCTAGTGACTGTGCTAATCACAATTACATAGCAAGTGACTGTGATAATCACAATTACATAGCTAGTGACTGTGATAATCACAACAACACAGCTAGTGCCTGTGATAATCACAATTACATAGCTAGTGACTGATAATCGCAATTACACAGCTTGTGACTGTGATAATCGCAATTAACAAGGACAAAGTCACAGACAACTGAGTCTGCAAAGAAGACGCAAATATGGTGGATGTGTACACAATAGCTTAGTGGATATTCTCAACAGCAAAAGCTTTTGATATGTATTAGTTTTCTGCAGAATATGTGTTCACTGGATTCGTGGCCTTAGAAAACTGGAGGTCCATGTATTGTATTTGTCCATCCAGGATGACAGAATGTGCTCTACTGAGAGTTCTAGTTAAAGTATCCCTCTAAATATCCCTTAAATTGACCTTGACCTTCAACCTTCTGACCCAAGCCTCTACCTAGGAATCAAGTGATTTAACATGCTAAATATTGTTAAAACCTGTGTGTTGTGGTTAAATTTAAGATCATACTCAATGTTCTGGAACAATGACTTTCTCCCTTAAGCTAGGCAACAGTGTGAATCCACTTTTCATGGGAGATTGAGAATATACCAGATTTAACTAAAATCTCTCCCATAACACTTCTGTGTTTGAACAGCATGGGTATGTGAGAAAGCTTGCCAGTAACTTCCCATGCATCAGTGGTTCTTCCTGGGCTCTTCCCAGGTTCTTCCTCCCAACAAATATACTGGCCATCATATATAGCCTATCATGTGCTGAAAAATGTCCACACAGCTAGTCAGCCGATAACACTTACATTATCATGTGATAGAAAAAGCAAAGGTAAAATTTACCACAACTATACTATTTATCCCCGAATCAACAGGACACATACTATCAAACTAAAATGATACATATCTACTAGAAATTAAGTTAATATATAGAAAACAAAACAGACTCATATTTACTAGCCAAGACTGAGACACACCAGTCCAGACAGACACAGTAGCAACACCCTACACATGATACCCAGCCAAACCAAGGATATTCTTTAGTCCAGACAGACACAGTAGCAACACTCTACACATGATACCCTGCCAAAACAAGGATATTCATTCATCCAGACAATAGTAACACCTTACACATGATACCCTGCCAACACAAGGATAATCATTAATCCAGACAGTAGCTAAGCCTTACACATGATACCCTGCCAAAACAAAGATATTCATTCATCCAGACAATAGTAACACCTTACACATGATACCCTGCCAACACAAGGATAATCATTAATCCAGAAAGTAGCCAAGCCTTACATATGATACCCTGCCAACACAAGGATAATCATTCCTCCAGACAGTAGCCATGCCTTACACATGATGCCCTGACATCACAAGGATAATCATTACTCCAGACAGCAGCCAAGCCTTATACATGATACCCTGCAAAAACAAGGATATTTGTTAGTCCAGACTAGTTATGCCTTACACATGATATCCTGCCAACACAAGGATATTCATTGGTCCAGTTAATAGCAACACCCTGCACATGATACCCTACTACAACAAGCATAATCATTAGTCCACAGACCCACAGTATTAACACACTGCACATGATACCCTATCAACACAAGGGTATTCATTGGTCCAGTTAATAGCAACACCCTACAAATGATACCCTACTACAACAAACATAATCATTAGTCCACAGACCCACAGTATTAACACATTGCACATGATACCTGTCAACACAAGATTAATTGCAATGAGTATCACTCTCTAAAGATCACTGGAATAGGAAAATAAATGAGGATATCTTTTGTGAAACTACGTTATAACTGGTTCTCAAATATAGGTTACAATGACTGTGAAAGCTATACATGATTCTTCCTTGTATGCCAAATGTAATGAATTGTGGGGAAAAAAATTCTTTAGTACATTGTGTTTTTCTGAAAAAAATAACCAAATCACATTAAAACCTGTTCCACCTCACAAATCCCTCCCTCCCAAAAAGAAGACAAAAACTGTTTCCAGCAATACATCATATAGACAAAGGGAAATAATTCTTACAAATTACATCATCTTGTCCACACAAGGGAGTCACCTGTATACCAGCTGTTTACCAGTTCAAGCTTGAGCAAAACCAACAAATGGATGGTCATATTTGCAGTAAAGGGTGGAGGAGACTGATAGTAATGTGATCTGGTAAGTATTCTCAAAGAAACATAATTTACTGAAAAACTTTCTTTATACACCAAAATACATTACCTAATCACATTAATAATGGGAGAAAAGATACAAAGGAGGAAATGCATGAGTATCCAATTTCTACCACCATCATCTCTAGGGGCAACATGACAGCACCCTTGAAAAAGGATGAATTTTCTCTTAAGATGAAGACAGCACAAGCAGTAAATTAGGAACTTAATACTATGCAAGCCAACCGCAGCTAAAGTTTCTCTGAGTGAAGTCAGAAAAAGCTACAAGCCTGATGCCCAAAATTAACTGAATAGTGGCTAGTAATCATCTGGGCAGCCACCAGAGGCGTGACATTGCAATGTTTAAGTATTGCCTTTGAAACACCATATTGCCTTGATAGAAGTTGGAGAAAATAAATGAAGCATGCCAGCCAACTGACTCCACAATATTTTTAATGGAAACATTACATATGAATGCAAGACTCATCACAAATGTTCAAATTTCATGAACCGGGATCGTCATGAGGCATACCTGACCCTGATAGAGTTCATTATAAGCCAATCAAATAACCTACCTGAGCCAAAAGGACAGTGCTTCGGAGGTTATGTCGTGCTCTCCTGCCTTAACAGGAAAGAAGAGCTGTTGATGGGTGCTGCAGTCATTCTCTGTGCTCCTCAGATAGCAGCAGAGTGCACGAACTGGATCCTTCATCTTTCCTCTCTCAATGTATCAACTGAAAGAGGGCAGAAGATTATTTTTTGACTGCATGAAGATGGCAACCTGTTCTTGAAGACAAAACCAGATTACATCATCAGTATGACTGAACCATTGGAATGGAACAGGAGGCAATTTGGATCCATAGACAGGGAAACTGGCTCACTCACCCTACACACTGAAGCTTAGCCATCAGGATGCAAGTCTTATAAGATAACAGCTCAAGCAAAGCTGAAGATGGGCTCAAACTGGTGTGGTGTGAGCCACATCAAAACCCAGAGGTTTCATTTGTGAAATAAGATGTGCAAGTGGGACCTGGACATGTTGAAACTGGACAATGGATTGAAAAGATCCTTACTGTCACCAATATCTTCTCTTCCATTATGTCTGAACATGACAGAAATCATGAAACAATGCCCTCTGATAGTAAGAGGAGCTAGCTTCTTCTCCACAAATAAGAACAGGAAAAAGTTAGCCAACATGTATCAAAGCTAGGATCAGTGACATCTTTGTCCTGACACCATTTAATGAAATCACACCACTTCCTGCCTTCAGAGCTGGGGTCTTTTTAGTTGAAGATACTCTCCATGATCAAAAGATTAAACTCAAGGCTCCCTTGACAAGAGTCAGATGTGAAGGACATCTGGACATGGATGAAATATCAGTGACTCAAACTGCTTGAGCAACATGGGATTTGCCATGATCTTCCTGGAAATGTCTCTTATAAGGTCAGGTAGAATGCTGACCCATAATTTGTCCACTAGAAAAAAAGAGTGATCAAAACTAGTCAGCAAGTCTAGCCCATAACTTTCAACTATCTTCACGATCAGGACTACTGGAGGCAAGGCACAGGCCCACATCCCCTCCCAGCTGATCGACAGAGCATCAATGGCACACAGGAATGCAAAGACAAATGTCAGCAGTTTATGGATCCACCATATTGCAACAAGGGCTAGAACTGGGCAGTTCCACAAGTTCCAAACTCAATGAAAGATGAACTGATGAAGAGACCACTCCATACAGAGTAAATGCCCATTTCTTTATAATGAATCAGCTAGGATGCTAAGCCTGCCCAAAATGTGCTGGACTAGTATGGAAATATGGCATTCAGCACACAAGCTTAGTAACTCAATATCAAAGCACAAAGTTCTGGTGCTATTTCATCTCCCTTACTTAAGGAGTTTATTCAACACCACTGAATTTTCCAACATTATCAGGACTATCTTTGGTATACTGACCACTGGTAGCAAAAGTGAAGAAACTTTCAAGATACTGGGTGTATGGTAATATGAAAAAATATGTCAGATAAAGACTTTGCATTTTCATTGCACCACATCAACAGATATACAAACCTTGCCGTCTCCATTTTTAACTTTGGAGTGGCAGAAAGCTGATTGAGCAAGCTCAGATCTCTAGCTGGCTTCAGTTTTCCACAGGTTTTCAGGACCAAAAGAGGTAATGAAAAAAAACCCAATAAGTTTGGAGAGGTTGGAGGCTGAACAAAAAAGATCTGTAGCCCTCCTCTGAAACAAATTGGAGCAGCCAATTGTTATGTGTAAAGAAGTTGATCCAAGTCTGCCAAAATGGAAGAACTCTGGTGCATACAGGAAGGTTGTCAGCAGTTGAGAAGGACAGGGAGTCATTGTTGAGTTTCTGGAAGCTTGGGGAGGAGAAATTAGGTTTTCTCTAACACCTCTGGGTTTGCCTGTGAAACCGATGGGCCTGTGGCTGCCTAAAATTTTCTTGGCCATGAATGATCTACTGCTGTTCAGACAAACTTCAATCCTTTTTGCTGAAAACTGTCCCTTTTCTGGTAATGCTCCAGATGCAGCCAAAAAGCTGAAGGTGGGGGCAAGGGCAGCTATAGTAGTAACTCTTGTGCCACAAACTTCTTGAATTCCTCAATGTGATCCCCAGATAGGATTGAACCAAAAGTGAGTGATACAGAAAAGAAAAGCACAAGACAGCATCTCTTCTCACCCAATCCAAACTGTAGACTGCAGTAAGGGCATGCTGCCTCCCATGTTTGATTGCTTCCCCCTTTTTCTACTGAACAGAAAATAGTAGATGTAGTGGTAGTTGTAGGGTTTAAAAGTACATCAGCATAGTCTATACAGTTTTGACTTCAATAGTGTGAATTCAATGAATTTCATGTGTTAACAATTTTCATGGCTTCTGCAGGCAAACTAGATGCTCAATTTAAATTTTCAATGAAATATATGTGCCCAGTTGAATTGCTGTCACTGTGTGCATGTGAAGGAAAGCAGGGGGACTTTGGATGATAATCTTGCAGCAAAATCCCCAAAAACAAACATATCCCATGTAGATTGTTGTATAATGTAACGCATCTGAGATTCTAATATGGTGTAGGTTGGGTCTGTCATATGCCAGCATTTGTAGTGTCAGATATGACAGTGTTGGAGATGTGCAAGGAATCTTTATTGGGGCTGAGGTGCAATCACAGGGTTTCCTATGACGCTCACAATGGATTTCAAATGAAGGTGAAGCTCAAAACATCAAAGTCTGATGATTTAATCTGCAACCTTTTCTCCTGGTCCTTTAGTTGTTTACCCCAGATGATAAGACACACCCCCTTCGACAACTTGATAATGAATGCTTGTTAAATGAAAGGTACATCTCATAGTTGTCATCAATGACCTGGAATTGATTGCACTTATTGCAGTCTGATGACATTTCCTATGAAATGAAAGAAAGAAAGAAAAAGGCCAAAATACAACAAATACAAATAAATTAGGTGAAACCTATCTAAAGTCTGGTTTGTTTTTGTGAAGTTTAATGCCATATTTCAGCACATGATGGTGGCCAATATATTTGGTGAAAGAAGAAACGTGACCCTTGGGAAACTACTGGCATGTGTTCTCACACCCCCAGGGTGAGATGTGTGAGTAATCTGTAAAGGTGAGCACCTTAACGACTCAGCCACCCAGGGCCCCAGACCTATGAAAACAAAACAATACATACGACATAAATGAATAAATAAACCATAGTGTCTACTATACTATTCAATAAATATACAAATGAATACAGTTGATATGCACAACTTCATGACTTTAGAAACAGGTCCATAACAGCTGCAGATATTATGAATAAATTCTCCCAAAATATACAGACTATATAAACAAACAGTATATGAACACTAAAACTGACTAAATCACAGAGAAATAAAGGATGGCTTAAAACACTAAATAAGTCAATGAATTCATAACGCACAGTGAGCTGTAGTTGTAGTCCTGAGTGAAAGCTTTAACAGGTCAACATCTAGTACAGGGAAAATCACTTAGCACAGGTAAGGGGATGTAATTTGCAAGTTACCTACCTTTGTCAATATTTTGCCTTTTCAGGAGAGCTGTATTCATGAGACTAAAGATTTTGTTTCTACAGATGTTAATGTAATCAGGTAACATAATTGACCAAGAAATAAAAAGAACTGGAATGACTGAAACTAAATTAACCAACTCTACAGGATATGTGGTCATGTCAGTATTAATATGAGGGGAGACAGTACCATATTTATCTGATGATAACCCATAGTTTGGGGACACAGTACCATATTTATCTGACAATAAGCCCTAGCCTGGAGACAAAGTACCATATCTATCTGACAATAAGTCCTAGTTTGGAGACACAGTATAATATTTATCCGAAGATAAGCCCAACTCTGATGATAAGTCCACATCCTATTTTCACCACAATTTGTCACATAGTTACTAAAGATATGTTTGTCTGACAATAAGCCTTGACAATACTTTTTTATTCATTTATAAGACTGACACCCAGTCTTATCATAGGAGCAATATTGCATATCGAGGGGCCTTACCAGTGTATCACCACCTATGCACTGCTTTCATGTATACTATAAGCTTTCAAAAACATTTTAATGTATTATCTTAATGATGTGACAATAACAGAATTGCTTTACATTCTATCTAAAAATGGTCAGTTTTTGCAGCTAATAAATGCTAAAAACCTAATGTACTCACAGCTGTGTCCAGGCAACCAACTATTTTCAGGAGGTCCTCAATATCATTTTTCTCCACTGTCTCATCCAAAGAGATGCCCACCTGTATGTAGATAACTCAAAAAATAATTAAACAATTCCACACCCCTGTCTCATTCAAAGAGATGCCCACCTGTATTTAGATAAGTTAACACAAAAAGTAATTAAACAATTCCACACCACTGTCTCATCCAAAGAGATGCCCACCTGTATTTAGATAAGTTAACACAAAAAATAATTAAACAATTCCACACCACTGTCTCATCCAAAGAGATGCCCACCTGTATGTAGATAGCACAAACACAAAAAATAATTAAACAATTCCACACCACTGCAAAGTAACCTGTCTAGAGAGAGCACTCAAGAAACCAGAAAAATTTGCTCTTCATGGACAGATGTCTTTCAGATATTAGGGTCAAACTAGTTCATTATTTTAGGGATAAATCAGTGTTACCTTAAATATCTTAAGTTAGAAGTTTCTAATCAAATGAAGACTTGATCAGCTTCACATCTGCTTAATAATAATAATAATAATAATAATAATAATAATAATAATAACTGTAATTATTATAATAATAGATATTATTATTATTATTATAACAATTATTATTGTTGTTATTATTATTACAATAATGTGCAATGTTTATACAATTTGAAATTACTTATTTTTCCTCTAACTGGGAGTCTCCAATTAATAACTTTCTTCTTCTTGATAACTTGGAAAGGTCACTTGCACTTAAAAAAACAAGTCATTTTATTCAGATATGGCTGTTTTTAGACTGGAAAAAAACCCATTCTGATGTTTTTATATCAATGCCCAACACAAAGTATGATGGTTTTGGTGCATGTGGACTTACAACTAATGCATGGGATTTCATTAAAAACTGCATAATGATGAAGGAAACTTATAAGGAAAATATTATTGTAACCGTGATACCTTTAAAAGATTAAACTCAAAAGCAGGTGACTTCAGATAAGACCTAAATATTTAAGGCAACTTCAACCTGTGGCAAGATTGCACATCAGCCATCCCTTATCTTGTTTCTATATTATAAGACAGTGGTCAATTAGATTTATAATGGAAGACATTTAACTTCAAGTTCCTGTTGAAACTGCTGCTTGGACTGTTATGACCCTGTAGTTAAATTATATGTGTGTTAAAATTTGAATTCTTTTTAATTCTTTCTATTTCATTTTTATTTCATTTTTATATCATTAAATATAATTATTATTATGATGATAATTATGTTTGCAGGGTCTGATATTTTGTTAGAAACATCGTGTTTATTTAAAACGTAAATGTGACTCACATAAGCATGATTTTTGTATGATGGTTTTGTCATATTAAGTAAACAGTTGGAAATAGCTATGTAAATGATTGGCTGTGACCACGGTCATTACTAATAATACTTGTAGACATTCTGTACTACGTTGGCGATATTTCAAAATCTCCATGATTTCTTTGTGCGTGTACATGAAATGACGTATTAGTTTGCTTTAAAATATTCAGGTACCTGCAGACTAGTCTAGAGTCATATTTTAACATGTTAGAGAGTCACATTGTAACATCTTATAGAGTTTTTAATACCTTAAGAAGAAGGTATTCTTTTGTGCTGGAAAGAGTTGTTCGTTCGTACGTATGAAGAATAACTTGTGTTTTGTTAATGACGATAGCTGTAGTTCATCTACCTTTTAAATAATAATTATTTTCCCTGGAGAACTACACAACTGGCTTTAGACAAAGACATTTGCTGCAATTAATTCTAAATTGGAACAGGACAATACAAATTGTGATTCACAGTGAAAATTCTGGACATTTGTGTTTAACCTTCGTCTGACGTCATCATCCGCCATCTTGGAACGGAATTGAGATTCAGACTACATCAATTTAGAACTGTTTATTCACAGGACTTATGTCTTTTCACAATTTTAGGACAAATTTTTGGATCTTCTTTGTAAATCGTAAGTCTTGTTTCATATTTTTACCTTTTCACCACGTTTTCTAGGGAAATAAATTATTTTTGTTAAAACTTACAAAGCTTGTTGTAGTCACTCTTTTCTTTATGTTACTTTAAACGAGCCGAAACGTAACAGGACAATGTCTCTTAGAAATATATACATGCTGGATTAACTCCCCTTTCAAACACATTTTTAAAAAACTTTGTGAAATTCTCACTGATATAACCAAATCATTCACCAAAAATGTATTAAAATATTATTGTCTTATTTACTGTCTTGAAAACAAAATCGCTTGCAGAAAATTTTAAAAGCTATCAAATAATGGAAGCAAGTTAGAGCATATGCAAATCCAGTAAACTTAAAACTCAACATACAAAGCTTATCTCATAATAAAGATTGTAATTTGTGAAGATTTTAAATTGCTGTATTTGAGTGAGGCAAATTTGTCTTAAATAGTGAAACAGTGAATCACAAAACATTCACAAATTTTACAATATAGAAATGAATAGGATTTATGCATATATAAATTCCATAACATATCCATGTCTTTCAAAACAATTACATGAATATAAAGCCATTATAAAACTGGATTTATGGGAAAGATTTCCTTGTATTTGCCTATCAAAACAATAAAATTTAATACAAACGGGCAATAAAACGTCTAAATGTAGATATTTAACAAAAACAAATTATGAATATCTGCTGATAAAATTCCAGATTTTCCAGAAAATTCCAGATTTTTTAAAAAGAATTTTGCTTTTTATGTTTCAATGTTATCATATGCATGCAAAATATGACACAATTGTAGTTTTATATTTAATATGTACCCTGTCTTTTACACCTTCCAAATATTTGTGACTATACAATGTGAATAGAATTCAAACTCTTTAACCAAAGGCTCCCTGCAATTTAATATCTCTAAACCAAAGCCCCCTGTAATTTAATATCTTTTTCCCAAGGCTCCCTGTAATTTAATATCTTTTTCCCCAAGGCTCTCTGTAATTTAATATCTTCATTCCAAGGCTCCTGTAATTTAATATCTTTTTTCCTCAAGGCTCTCTGTAATTTAATATCTTCATTCCAAGGCTTCTTGTAATTTAATATCTTTATCCCAAGGCTCCTTGTAATTTAATATCTTTTTTTCCCAAGGCTCCCTGTAATTTTAATATCTTTATCCCAAGACTCCCTGTAATTTATTATATTTATCCCAAGGCTCCCTGTAATTTAATATCTTTATCCCAAGGCTCCCTGTAATATAATATCTTTATCCCAAGGCTCCCTATAATTTAATATCTTTATCCCAAGACTCCTTGTAATTTAAATATCTTTATCCCAAGGCTCCATATAATTTAACATCTTTAACCCAAGGCTCCCTGTAATTTAATATCTTTATCCCAAGGCTCCCTGTAATTTAATATCTTTATCCCAAGGCTCCCTGTAATTTAATATCTTTACCCCAAGGCTTCCTGTAATTTAATATCTTTATCCCAAAGTTCCCTGTAATTTAATATCTTTATCCCAAGGCTGCCTGTAATTTAATATCTTTATTCCAAGTCACTTATAATATCTTTACCCCAAGGCTCCCTGTAATTTAATATCTTTTTTCCGAAGGCTCCCTGTAATTTAATACATTTATCCCAAGGCTCCCTGTAATTTAATATCTTTATCCCAAGGCTTCCTGTAATTTAATAACTTTATCCCAAGGCTTCCTGTAATTTAATATCTTTATCCCAAGGCTCCTTGTAATTTAATATCTTTATCCCAAGGTTCTCTATAATTTAATGTTTTTAACCCAAGGCTCCCTGTAACTGAATATAATTTATTCCAAGGCCCCTTTAATTTAATATCTTTAACCCAAGGCCCAATGTAATTTAATATCTTTATTCCAAAGCCCTTGCAATTTAATATCTTTAACCCAAGGCTCACTGTAATTTAATATCTTTATCCCAAGGCTCCCTATAATTTAACAGCTTTAACCCAAGGCTCCCTGTAATTTAATATCTTTATTCCAAGGCTCCCTATAATTTAACAGCTTTAACCCAAGGCTCCCTGTAATTTAATATATTTACCCCAAGGCTCCCTGTAATTTAATATATTTATCCCAAGGCTCCCTATAATTTAACAGCTTTAACCCAAGGCTCCCTGTAATTTAATATCTGTAACACAAGGCTCCCTGTAATTTAATATCTTTATCCCAAGGCTCCCTATAATTTAACAGCTTTAACCCAAGGCTCCCTGTAATTTAATATTTTTATCCCATGGCTTCCTATAATTTAACAGCTTTAACCCAAGGCTTCCTGTATTATTATCTTTATCCCAAGGCTCCCTGTAATTTAATATCTTTATCCCAAGGCTCCATGTAATTTAATACCTTTATCCCAAGGCTCCCTATAAATTAATATTTTTAACCCAAGGCTCCCTGTAATTTAGTATCTTCATGCCAAGGCCCACTGTAATTTAATATCTTTATCCCAAGGCTCCCTGTAATTTAATATCTTTATTCCAAAGCCCTTGTAATTTAATATCTTTTCCCCAAGATTCCCTTTAAATTAATATCTATCCCAAGGCTCCATGTAATTTAATATCTTTTTCACCAAGCCCCCCCCTGTAATTAAAATAAATATATTTATCCCAAGTCCCCTGTGGTTCAATATCTTTATCTCAAGGACCCTCTTGTAATTTAATATCTTTATCACATAGCCCCCTGTAATTTAATACCTTTATCCCATGTCCCCCACTTAATTTAATATTTTTATCCCATGGTTCCCTGTAATTTAATATCTTAATCCAGAGGCTCCCTGTGATTTAATATCTTTATACCAAGGCCCACTGTAATTTAATATCTTTATCCCAAGGCCACCTGCTACATAATAAACATTTGCTATAAACTGATGTAAATGTGTGTTTCATCTCTACTACATCAGACTTTCATATCAGTATTATTATCAGTTTTTATCTGTATTGAAAATAATACGAAAAGGATAATTTTGTGTACATGGATGATTAGGGTTTTCACATGGACAATCAAGACTCAGTTCCCAGTTTTACAGGTTTATTCAGCATAAACATTTCAAACATTGTTTATATTATCATTCAGTGATTTGATTAAATCAGAGAGGCATAGATCACTCCCCTCCCCCTTCAATCCCATCATGCAACATACCTATAGGGTTTGTTTACATGACTGACCTAAATAAAATGTAGACAACATAACAAAGAAAAGGGTTAGTCACTATTAAGTGTAGTTAAACATCAATGGTTTAAGTTTTTACAAAATGAACAACTGCATGTTCTATCACCTTGCTATCAGGGATATCCTTCATTTAAAACTTAGTCAAGCTAGATAATTTCCCAATTACTGAGGTCGATCTTTCAACCACCATTTGTTTGGTTTGGATTTGGTGCTTTACAGAACAGCAACACAAATATATTATTTTAGTGCCAATGCAATTGGAGTAAAGTGCCTTGCCCAAGGACAAACCACAGTATGTGGCCCAGGCTGGTCTGATGGCATAATTCAAACCCACACCATTTCAGGCTAAGTCTGGCACACTAAACACTGAGCCACTGTGGCTCCTCAGCCATCAGATGTCAGTCAACAATTGTTTATTCAAAATTCGAAAGAACCACTGACAAATCTCTATACAGCTTATGAGTGAATTACATTATAATCACTCATTACGTCCTAACCGTAACTAATTCTGGGCCTTGACAACACTCAGACATTTTAATTTTCTAACTCATCAAAATTCTAAGAGTTATTATCTTTCATAAAATATTTATTAATTTTTTTTTTTAAACTCAACCAGTTCCTTTATAAGTAAGAGCTACATCCATGGCTTGCTATGGCATATCCACACATACAATATTACATATCCCAAAATTCCAACCCACTCACCCCATCATGACCATGACCCTGGGGTTACAGCCTAAAATCTAATAATAAAGTGCATGGATAAAAACGTTGAGTTAAAAAAACTAAAAAAATGTCACTGTACATTTTGTACATTTGACTTCCAACAAACTCCAAGGGACCTGAGGGGACAAGCCTAAAAACCATACTCCTCCATCAAATGATTATCACCAACAGACTATTATGAAGTTTGGAATCACTGACCAGCAGTTAATTAGACAGTTATGAACAAACATATGGACAGATGAAGAGTATCGCAAAATCACACAACTTAAGTCTTGGAATAAAAACAAAATTATAGAAAAATTTCTTTAAGAAAATGTTTAATTTTGTCATCAATGCTATTTCAATGAGTAAGAATGATTATTTTTTTCTGGCAATTTGACAATTATTTTCTGATATGTATGACAAATAACTGACCTGATCATATGCAAAATATCGCAGATTGACTTGTTTCTCCATGGCTCTGGTCATTATTTCCTTAACACCATTTTTAGGCACAAAAGTGACTGTGTCAAAGAATGTTTTTGTATTGAGCTGATGTCCTGCTCTTTTGATACCTGCAAAAAGGATACAATTTTCATTATAAACATAAGTAAAATACTTATTGAGAAAGTCATATATTTAGAAGTCATTGCTTTTAACCAATATTAATTTATCTATTTGAAAAATACACCATATGTTCTCCCACCATATAAAATGTATCCATGTGTATAAGTTGGGTCCAACTGCAAACACAGACCCTGATCTGCCATTACATAATGCACCTTCAGATCAGGATCTATGCTGTTTGTTCTACTGATTAATCCTTGTCTATATTCCACCCCCCATACCCCCACCCCTGTACTTACCCATATCCCCAGAGAGTGACCATGAGTTCATAATTCAAAATCCGCTTGAAAATATGTCTCTTCCTGCTATTACTGCTTCTGTAAAGTTGGTCAGAAAATATCTGAAAATATCAGTGTATACTAATTTAAATTTTTGTAAATTTGACCTTTGACCCCTCCTAGAAACCCATGAGGTATGACTTAATCACACCACTCCTGGCATTGGTTATCCCTAGGGCAGCAAATCTAGGGAGTTTCATTAATTTCCACCTGGTGTGTCAAGACAATATATGGTTAAGAACAGAGCATAAGAGGGACAGATGGATGAAGACATGGCCAGACAGACAAAGGGATGGATAGACAAACTGAGGGTATCAAATATTCATATGTTATTATTATTATTATTATTATTACTGATTTATCATTTATGCTATCATTATTATTGTTCTTGTTGTTAATATTAACTGGTGGACAGTATCATATTATGGCCCATGTATATGAACACATTTCATTCCAATAAGGACAGGGGATGCAGGCTGGTTCATGTGAATACTTAACAGTTCAGAGAGTTAAAATATTAAGAGTAATCATCAGTAAAAAAATGAAATGGAGTAGCACTGTACTAAGTTCAAAATATTTTACTATGCTACACAGATGCAAAGTATGATATCATGATTCCCAAACCAATTCAAAGTGGACTTGTCAAAACCTGAGTTTCCATCTATGCAAAATATTGGCATCTTCGAAAATTATAAAGTATTAGACCAAATAACAAATACAAAGAGGTTCCAGGTCCATGTTTTTAAAAAACAAATCATTCTAATGGTTATTTTGATGAATATGGACAATGAAAAGGTTTGTTACATCAGATGTGAATCATTTCATGCCACATGTCAAATATGTATCAACGAAGAATTTTTGTTCTGGTTACAAAGTAATAATTTATGTGTATGTGTGATTTGGATTTCTAACGTAGCTTTAACAATTTTTCAATCATATCGCTACGATGTCTGCATTGTGGCAGTTTATAGTGATGTCTAGCACTGGGACATCATGCCACAGACATGTAGCATGATGTCCCACGCAGTCACATTATCCTGACACCAGGCCAACCAGTCCTAATACTAACCTCTTAATGCTGAGCGCCAAGCAAGACAGCTGTTAGTACCATTTTTGTAAGTCTTTGGTATGACTTGACCGGGGATAGAACCCATGACCTCCCGCATCCTAGGCAGATGCTCTAACCACTAGGCCACCTGAGAGGTTGTAATAATTTATAAATTAACTAGATATGTGTTCATAAATCATGCATGCCCCCACTGTTGACATCAGGACTGAGCAAATTCTTCTCCATTTCTTTGTCCAAGACAAGTCTCTTGGGGAAAGTCACTTGTCCTGCACACTCTGGCACAAGTCCTAAATTTCAAGGACTTGTCCTGATCAATGATGCACTCCTTTAATTGCCAGTACATGAAAAATAATCCTGATACATGTATATATGAAATCATTTTCACATGTGAGTATTTAGCAACATATTAAAGCTGGTTTTAACCTGTATTATTCTCTGAAATATTTTTTCCCTCAAAATATACATGAATAATAATAATAATAATAATAATAATAATAATAATAATACTTTATTTAAAGAGGGCTAAACAATTAGCTAAAAGCTCGTCTCCCTAGCTGCAATGTAATAAAGTAAAAATATGTACATGAACAGACAATTTGGGTAACAACATAATCATATAAAAAACCATTCTATATAAAAGTAAAATCCAACACTATCATGAAATACAAATTTATACAAATGGACAAACCAATACCATCATGACATACCAATTTATATAAACTGTACAAGTCAAAGAACTAAGAGACAGTCCAAAAGGATGGAAGACAAATTCAGATAATAATTATGCATGTGTGCATGTATGTATTAGATTTATAGTCTTGGCAACTGTGCATAATCATAACAGCATACATATGAATCTCCCATCCAGAATGGTTTTCCCTCTGAGATATGTGGTATCTTCTGTCCACCCCACCTCCCCCATCACCCACTGAAATCTCCTGTGTACCCAAAATTATTACAAAATTACAGAACAGAAATTTTTCCATTTTTCAAATTTACACCATTCTTTGAATGAAGTATATTCATGGTAATTGCATGACTGTGAACTGGCTTACATGAGCATGACATTTTGATTGCATGGCACTTAATTGCATGACACTAATTGATAATTTGACAAACAATGGATTATATTATGCATGATCAGTAGTAACTCAGAATTAAGGATTAAAGATATTAATAAATTATCATTGGATTACTAAAGAGTTCACGCAGTATCAACAATTAACATTAACTGAATTCTTTCAGAAGGGACAGTCTGAAATTGTTGTTTTTTTAGATGAAGTATGCTACTTTTGAACAAAAGTAATTTGAAAGCAATTAAACGATATTAACATATTATGGTTGGATTAGTCATTGCTAAACAGCTCAAGTGGCACAAAACAAATCAGTTTGCCTTCAGTATTTCAAGTTTGTCAAGATATCTAAGCATGCCTTATCTTCCAATGCTAAAACACCAAAATCGAAATAACTGAATTATTACATGAAATTCAATAATGAATGGAAAGAGGAATTTCATTGGTCAAAATAAGTTTAAAGGGACATGAATATGCATTCTGCCAATCCTGTAAAGTTGATTTTAAGAAGAATTTCCCAAATTTGACATAGAGAGCACCAATTCTGAGTAGTTCTGGCAGGCAGTCAGCAACCAGAATCCTCCCACAAGCAGGAAACAATTTAAACTTCTTGGTGGACTCAGTAGAGTTGTACAAACATTGCTATATTCCAATCCAGACAGTGAAAGGATATTTTCTATTCTGAGGAAAATTCAGGCTGCCTCTAGAGGAAACCTGGATCCAGTAATGATACATCAGCTCCTGTGTGCTTAGACCAACAGCGATGAGGACTGCCACAAATGCAACACAATGATTTACTAACAAAGGCTAGAAATGTTTGTTCTACATATAAGGGCAGTATGAAAGGCACCAAGTTACTGTGAAAGGTCTGATTTGATGAGATGATATGCATTTTTAATCTAGAAACAGTAAATATTTTTATTATTTTTCATTTTCTGTCTATTTTCATACTAGAAATTGGGTCAATGAAATTACTCCTTATTTTAAGTCAAAACTCCTAAAGTCATGTGACTTTACAAGCAACAGTATCTTAGATGTTGACCTAAACACAAACTATAGCATAAGCCTTGATGCCATACAGATGGACAGACTTAAGGACATGGACTCTGGAAAAAAATCTTCAATCCATAAGTTGGCACTGCTTTGGGTCCACTGGACTTGTACCAATTTAGGTCCAGATCAAAATCTACTTGCCAGCTCTCTAAGCAAAACCCCATCCTGCTAACAAACTCACCCTCTGCTAGTAACAAGGTTGAGTTATGAACCCTCTTGCCAATATGTTTCAGTCCATCGGAGCCATGGTAAACTGCATACATGGCTGCCATATTGGCTAACAAAGCCTGAAATTGAACATGAAGAAAGAAGAATGATTTCAGTATATCCTAACTTCAACCAGTAAATGCAGTGAAGTCCCATTTATCTGGCATCCATTTTGCTATCATACAAAAACAGCACAAAAGGATTCTATAATATAAATAAATTGACACAACTGAAATTTTATAAGAGTGTATAACTGTACAAAGATGTCTATATACAAATGGATAGGGAACATGCACAACCCGTTTGAAGGACTGACCAACTTGCTCTATCTCTAAAGACACACACACACACACATTTGCTATGAAATATGTCTAGCAGTAGTCCTGTTGTAAAATCAACATTTTTGAGGAACCTTGCAGAGTATGCCTGTGTTTTACTTCTAGTGTAGATGAACTTCCAATCAAGTGACATCCAACACTTCCATATGGACCAACCATAGTCTGCTGGAAATGTAATGTGCAAGATTACAATAGATGCATATCTTCACTTCTAATAAGACCATTTCATCCGTAATTCACACAGTCATCATAAATCCCATCACTTTATTTCACTTGCAAAATGTTTATCACAACATCAAACATGGAATGTTTGATATGAAATAACCTGATTTGTCATCATACAGTTGCTTCAATTAATTGCAATAGCATTTTTAGTGAACTAAAGAGTCTAATAAATGAATAGAGTTCTGACACTCCATATTTGCATAAACAGACTGCTCACAGAATCAGTACTTTGAACCAAAGTAAGTAGTGGGGGGGGGGAGATTTGTTGAAGAAATGGTAATGAAAACATAACAAGGAAAACTCTGATGCACATAATATATAACATGCATTAAACAGACACACAAACCTGAGCAGTACAGATGTTGCTTGTTGCTTTATCTCTTCGGATGTGCTGCTCACGGGTCTGGAGGGCAAGGCGATAGGCTGACTGCCCATCGGCATCTCTACAAAAGGGAGACAACTGTGTTTAATCCTTCAAGTACTATAGATCTGATGAAATTTTTTTGTATAAGCAAAAGCTAACAAGTTTTGCGCTGCCTTACAAAATTCAGTAAAACATTATGTTATGTCTGTCTTAATTGTAAAATATGACCAAGAGGCCCAAAAGCACTTGCTATTGCTCACCTGGCATACACGGTTTAAAAGGCGTATGTAGCAGTAATAAGGCGGGTGTCTTGGGTTGAAATTTGTGTGCTGAGGCATACAAGAAATTCATCTGGTCACTTAGTTCCTGGAAGGCTGAGCAGATAGCCAAACAGATCCAGGAAAAATGTGTCATGAGAAATATCACCCCCTTCCTTCTTTAAGTGATAAAACAAGTGAGATCTCCCTCTTATGATTGGCAAAGTCTGCATTAGATACCACTTCAGTGCCCTCAAGGGCTCCTGTTTATTGCTCTTGAAGGAAGGAATGATCCAAAGAAGAAACTTGTTTTAAGACAAAAAGACTGACTTCCCTGATTTCAGCAATTAAGCAAATGCCACCATGAAATAACCAAACCATCATGGCAGATAGTCCAGATAAATCAATATGGCATGGATCTCACACTGATTCTGCCTGCTTTAACATGATGAGTCAGAAAGGCTCTATACGTTGATTTCAATGGTGCTTTGTTCAACCACTTCTGAATCCATATTAGTTTTATGACATGGCAAGCTGAAATTGGCTAACAGGTTTTTCTTTGGCTTATGTCCCAACTTCTATGAAAGTGAAACACATGTGAGGCCATGTAATGGTAGCAAATAATTGTGACTGAGCCTAGCTGCTTCTACTCAAAAAACCATGGGAGAAAGTTAGCTATTTATGGTACCAAGGCTTTTAAGGGAGATATCTGTCTCTGCTCACACCACTGTAAGAAAAGTTTCAACTTCCCTTTATCACTTTTTATCAAGGTAGGTCTCCTTGCCCAAGCTATTCTGTCCACTTGTTTGATATGGGCCAGGTTTCAGTGCCCCTCAGTTCACTTGGAGAATCTAACTGTGTTTCTTAAAGCTGAAAGGGAGGCAGGACTGTCTGGGAAATGTCTGCCATTAAGCTACAAAGGAAGCAGATCCACAACTTTTCCTGCATCTGGAGTGCAATTAGATGTCACTTGGTTCCCTTTGCTTTCTACAAGACAATAGAAATCAGAAGATTGATCAGTCTGTAAAGTCCCCCTCCCAAACTGAGACAGAGACTTATTGTGGGATATGCATGTTGAACTTGGGTGCCCAACAGTGGTCACTGAGGGAGTTCAGATCTTGGAAAGGGCTGGAAATTCTGACAGGACTGTGCAGTGAAGGAATATGACTTGACTCTTCATAAGATGAGTATATATTTCTAGCACAAGTCATGGGTCAACAGGGGCAGGGAAGTGGTGAAGACTCCCTCACCCCATAGGTATTGGAAGAGGCTGGCATGCAGTACGACTCGATGATCTTTAAGACTCCCCCCACCCCACAGATATTGGAAGAGGCTGGCATGTAGTACAACTCGATGATCTTTAAGTAGCAGCACCCCATAGGTATTGGAAGAGGCTGGCTTGTAGTACGACTCAACGATCTTTAAGTAGCAGAACAGAGCTAAAACCACAAGTTTTGCAAAAATTCAACAAATAATTTATTTCCCAAGTATATCTGAAAATTTTAAAAAAGGTACTGTAATGGGAATTAAATACCAAATAGTCATAAAAGATTTATCACCAGTACAAATGCATAAAGTTCCTATAGAATTCCAATGGTATTCCAAAATAAGTTCCAATATTGAATGTGTTGATGTACATAAAGTCTCAAATATGCTGATGTGCCAGTAATCTGACATCTTTGATCTGAACTTGGAAACATGTTTGGTGTTTTATTTTTAACAGGTACCTGGTTACCCATTTTAATGCACAGGTTATTATCAATGGGTGGGTACCTGAGTTCCCAGGTGCCCATTTGACAGCTTTGAGTCACACATGCCATTGTTATATGTTCATAGATAGATGGGAAGAGAAGTGTAGAAATGGCTGTCAAGGAAATGACCACCACAGAAAGTACCAGCGTCTGTATGTGATAATGGCTTTGTTGGTTTTAATGTCACTTTGAGCACATTATCGCTGTCATGCAGAGGAAATGGGAGCCAAGTGCTTTTGCCAAGGACACACTAATGTGGTGGACCTTGGCTGGCCTAGGTGGGTATCAAGGCAGTGACCTTTAGATTACGAGTCATACAATAAGAAGTCAAAATTACCTGTGTTAACAGATGACATGTACTGGATTCAAGGCCATATCATAGATCACTTGATGATACAACCAGGTTACTTAAAAAAAGAAAGTTCCCCACATAATTATGTTTGATACATATACTGACCAAATGCCGAACCCATCTAATTGTGATTCCAATATGCTGCAAAACTTCATTGCAATGCCTTATAGCACGAAGATATGAAACATAAGAATTTCAATGAATGTTCTATTTCATCTGCTTCCCCCGGCACATTATCCAAAAACAATAATGTGGAAAATTAGAAAGTAGCTCATTGTGTCCTAATTTACATCTCTTTCAACTGGTACTTCCTAAAGATTAATGTACCAATAAAGTTACATTTACAGTAGTATTAAGACCATGATTTCAATTGTTTGATTCAGAAGGACCTCTTGGTACAAGAACAAGAGTCCCACATAGGGACTAATGCCCAACTGGCCAAAATAATTTCCATGAATCCATGACAAGTCCATTTCTTCTTTTTAACTGTTTTTTAACCATCTCTGATATTCTTGGGTAAAAATTCATCTGGATGGTCTCTGTAGTAGCCACAATAGATGAAAGACCAACATCAATGTCAACAAGGACTGACATTTCATGAAGTCTTCTGATGAAAACCTTATATTTTGGTGGAAACCCCATGTCAATAATGTCATCTCAATAACATCATCCAATCAGGAGTAGAAATAACAAGATTTTCAATATAGCTGCAATGGTGGCCAAATTGAACATCGGATTGACATCATTTTCATTAAGCACCAGTTAGACACCATAACAAGTCTTCTGGTGTAGTTTCTCAGCACAAGATAGGCTAGACATGGTGGCCAGTACAATGGGTGGAGAAAGAACCCAGGAAAATCCCAGAAAGAATCAGTGACCCATGGGAAGCCCCTAGCAAGCTTTCTCATGTACCCATATTGGCCAAGCTCAAGACTCAAAACCACTCGGACAGAGGTGAGATGGCAGTCATCTGTAACAGTGAGCACTTTAGACCATTCAGCAACTTGGGGCTCCAGCCTTCTGGTGAAATCCCAGTGTCAAAATGATTTTCTGTTTAGGAATGATAGCCATTAGATGTTTAACATGACTGCCAAGGTTGCAATATTCAATGTCAGATTTGCACTATTTTCATTCTGGACCAACTGGACATCATGAGAAGTCTTTTAGTGAAAACTCTATGTCAATATGACTATCCATCAAGTGGTCATAACAGATTTTCAAGATGGATACCAGCAAAGCCAAAATGGAGGTCAGATCAGTGCCATTTTCAGTTAGGACCAACTAAGCTTCAAACAAACCTTGGAAAATATCCTATGTCAACATGTCTTTCCATTTAAAATGAATAAAGATAAATTTATTAAGATGGTTACTATGGTGGCCATACTGGGTATCATTTTGGCACCATTTTCATTTAGAACCAACTAGTTATACATCATTAAAAGGCTTTTGGTGAAAACTCCATTTCAATATGACTTCTATTTAGAAAGAATAGCAATAAGAAATAATTCAATATGTCTGTCATGGTGGCCATATTGGATGTCAGATGGGCACTATTTTCAATTAGGCCAAAAGAATCTGTTTCCAGTTGACCAAACATCCCTGTTTCTCTTCACCCAAGCACTTTTATCTCCCATGGTAAAAAATATCACACTTAAATATATGTCTTTAAAAAAAACCAACAGTCTGCCTATTCTAATTTTAAAACCAGTGCTATGGGAAAAGACACAATGTTTTGGCCTAAGGACAAACAAGATAGAAAGTCTGTAGTGATGATGTGACCATTCATTTATAAGAAGTAACAAAAATAAGATTTTCAAAATGGCCTCATTGGCAGCCATACTGGATATACAAGCTGCAGCCTTTTCATTTAGGACCAACTAAACCCTTGGATGAATGTGTGTAAACACTTCTTGGGAATCCTCCAAAATGGTTTAGGAATAGTGATAATCAACCTATGCTAATAAAAAAACCTGCAATCCCATAATTTTAACATCTGTGGGGTCAAGAATTTTACAACAACACATAATAAGATAAAAAAAATACTAATGAGATCAGTGTGCACAATGTATTACACATTTACCAGATCAATTAATAAACTGCTGTGTAGTTACAACTGCACAAGTTTTAATTTAAATTTCTCCACCTCTTCAGTTCAAATGATATTCAGATAGGACACTAATACCAGCAAAAACCCCCATAATGAATCTTGGTTTCTCTGAAAACAATAGGCTACCTCTAAGACCAGTCACTAGTTCAAGCAAGAAAGTTTAAGGTTTTCAATTTGCACAAAAACATCAGAAAGTGCTGATGTATCTACACCCCAGCACATGGTTGAGTCATGATGATACTTTTGAGAAAGTAATTTGCATCAAAAAAGTTTTTACAGCTGACAGTAGTATCAGACTGGTTTCAAGTTCCGATGAGCTAATGGCCGCTACTTTGTGAAGGAAAAATGTTACTGTGAAAAGGAACTGATCTTAATCTTTGCTTATGTGTAAACAGATCATTGCTTGTTTTAGTTCACGGAAATTCAAATGAAGACCACTAAGTTTTAGAATGGCAAGAATAAAATGAAATACACTTTACTATGCATCATTATCGGCCATTGGGTTTAATAAGAAAAATGCGTAATCTCCAAATAAAACAGCTGGAATGGTGTAATGGTAAGCCTAACAATGGCATCTGCATGCATGCCAGGAAAACAAAAGCATTCATGGAAACTCATCACTGTATCCTGTAATCATGATAATGATGGACTTACCTAGTAACACCAATCACCCTACCAGGCATCAAGCGAGCAAAATGTTCCAGGGTAGCAAAAAAACCTGCATGTGGTCCTCCATAACCCAGAGGTATTCCAAATCTCTGACTTGTGCCCACTACAATGTCCACCCCAAACTCACCAGGTGGTCGAATAACTGTCATAGCCAGCAAATCTGTGGCACAAATAACCAAGGTCTGTAAAGAAAACATTTCAAGCCATCAAAATATTTTTTGCTATGGCTTTCTCCAGAAAACTTCCAAGGCATGATGGCGCTAGAGAGATTATCAGTGTAGATACATGAGATGAGCCTCATTAAGTACAAAACATTCCAATACTATTTTTTTAGGACAAGACCAGTATTAGGAAAATAAATTGGTTTTAAAGTCATCCTAGCAATAAAATCTAAAGAGTGCAAGGATTTGGCTTTTATTATCTTTGAAAGCGTTACAATTTTCATCTTTGTTCTCAAAATTTAATGCATGTAACAAGGAAATAAGGCATGGTGAAATAATTAAGGCATGATGCCAAACACTTGTCTGACATGTAAGTCATGGTGGGTCACAGCTTCAGGACCTGCCCAGGCCTGCCTCATTGTGTCCTTGGGAAAGGCACCTGGCTCCCATTCACCTTGCGAGATATAGTTAGTCATATCTTACAAGTGTCATTAAAACCAACAAACCAAACAACAACCGTTTCTGCAACTTCCAAGACCACTTATGAATAATCACTCATCATATATTGAAGAATTTTAGAAACTGATCTTAACACGTAGCTACGAGTCCAAGCAATCCAAAAATGACTTAAAAACTTACAGGATGGTGTGCGTTTTTTCTTGTGCTACTTTAAGTTGAATATCTATTGTCAAGTACAGTCCTACCCATTTATGTCGACATCTTCGGGCCCGAGGAAATATTGTCGACATAGGCGGATGTTGAGATAAGTGTTGGGGGGGGGGCTGAAAAAAGATACAAGTTAAATTCGTCAGCAAGGGGTGACCTGTTGTCAGTGAGTAGCATTTACACTTTGAGAAAACAAACATTTTGATTACATGAAGACAAAACCAGTGTGAAATACACTTGTATATTGACAAATTACATTTTGGTTACCTTTGTGTAATAAAATTCACAATAAAATATTGCATTGGTCACATCCTGATATGAAAAACATTCACTACAATATTCAATGTCGGCATAAGCACATGGTTGCATAGTTGTTATTTACACGCTTCAAGTACATGTACTTAAATTGGCCTAGATTTTGGTCAGTCTGTTCCCATCTTATTGAGGCTACCAAGGGGATGGGGTTATTAACAGGAAAATGAAAACCTGTCAACAAGTTGGTTTAAACAGTACATGTATTTAGTTACAGAAGTCATCGTGAAAAGTACATAAAAGCGAACAAGAGATATGCGGCTGATTTGATTAATGAAGGCATAATACTGCATACATTGACACATGCTAATGAGGTATTAAAAGAAAATGATCCTTAACAGCCAGATATTTAGTTTCCAGAGACTGTCAATTTAATCTGCGTTTTACACTGCCGTTGGTAGCCATCGTAAATATAAATAAAGTTAAAAAGGAAACTTCACAGCACAATAAACTTGTTTTAATCACCGATTACTTTGGAAAATGCAAGAATCAATCAGATTTCATTGCTTTTATTTAAGTCGCCGTGAGAGGCCAACTTTATAGGCCCAAACAAAAGCCTGGGTTTTTTTTAATCCGACCGCGACATTAAAGCTTGGCGGCAAGATCAACTAATTGTTGAATAAAGTACAGGTCGGAACTGGCCGCTTGCTGACATAAATGATTACGTGGGAAAATTAAAGACTGGCAGCAAGATCAACTAATTGTTGAACAAAGTATGGGTTGAAACTGGCAGCTTGTCAACATAAATGATTAGAAAACAAAAGATTTGTTCACGCTGGGACCAAGGGCTTCTGTCAACATGTACGTTTACTTTTTATCTCGACGTCGACATAAGTATGTCAATTTTGGTAGTAACAGTAGACCGGGACTTTGCTTTTTTGTCAAAATAGGTGGCTTGTCGACATAACTGGGGAGGACTGTAAAAGTCATTACACAGAAAAGTACAGGAACAAGTGTCCTGTCACTAACCGTCCATAAAAAAAATAACTATATGGAATTCAACAAATTTGAATGGGATGAAGATAATAATCTTGTCTTAACAAATACATAAAGAAAAGAGTATGTTGGTGAGTGAACTATTTTAATATACAATTATCTTGATCACAGTGATTTTCCAGATGATTTAGTGCTGTTTGTAAGTCACTATAAAGATTGTTTCCAAGGTCTCAGGAATTTTTGTTGCCTTTATCCTTTTCTTTCCCAGGACTATTTAACTGTAATTAGTAAAACTGTATAAAAAAATTTTCTTTTCATTACTAAATAAAAGACAGAACTTACAACGAAGCCATTTTACATGAAATCTCTCTCCCAAGTTCACAGCACTATGACACACATAAGAATTTATGTCATACATGTACTGATGACATCATAACGTAATGATGTTTTTCAGCTGTGCAGTAAGTGCTGATCTTAACAAATTATACTATCGTAACATAAACATCGGATGTGGCTTGAGTATGCTATACGTGTTAATGTAGTTCATATTCAAAGTTTGTAGAGTATAAACCTTTCCTGGAATAAGGGAAGAGCTGGAGCCAAAGAATTCAAATCCTTTCACAAGTATTCCAATAAACAGTTGAACTAATCAAACCATGAATGATGGTCATCCTGGCATAATCTATTACAAATGACATAAGTAAAATATTTTCTAGACAAATTATTTTCATGAAAACAATCAACTGTGCCTAATTGGCACTGTTTCAGTACAGTTTATGCCAGAAAATCATTCATGTTGAACCAGGTCAGATTGACCAGGTCATGTAAACATAAATTCCAGATAAAGTTGGAACAGTTTGAATACTCCAAACTTAAATATATCCTGATTAATCTAATGATAGGAATCTTTTTCTCAGTAAGCATACAAATGCAAGATCCAAGATCCACTGGCAGTTTCCACTTTTACATGAATCTGTACTGTAAGAACTCTTCTTAGGGTTAATGTATTAATTAATTAATTATTAATGTATTCATTGCTTTGCATAATCAGGTCTTAACTTTTATTACAAAAAATATATACCACTTCATGGATATTTCCAGCAGTTTTCTCTAATAAGCTGATTATAATTAAGAGAAAAAATATTAAAAAAGCACACATTAGTATTTTTTTCTGAGTAACTGTTATAATTGTAATGATGATTGATATATAAGTGAACACTGCAAGAAGTTCATTCCAATGATGATCTGTAATCAATCTGTCTGTCTGTCTGCATTAGTAAGTAATGGCACCTGGGCACAATAATAGCTATCTGCAGGGGGCTTAATAACATGTATAATCTCAAAAGTGCTTTTACATCAAAAGTGAAATCACAGTATGCATACATTATCCTTAAAGTAAAATATTACTGAAAAACTAGTAAATTACCACCAGCTACAAATTCAAAGATGAAAATATCTAGTCTTTTTGTAATGTTTGAAAACTATGAAACACATAGCTGCCAACCCTGGGGTACAAAAATACTAACTGCTTATGACAAAAATACTGATTTTCAGGAACAAATACTGATTTTTAAAATATTAATGCATAAGTAACTTTTTACAACATCTACAACTATCCATAAAGTAGGACAGTACCCTCCTTAATTATTTAATGTCAAAGATGCATGTGTTGCACTCTTGCACCTTCTGAATGGGCACCCTGTTCCATTCGGGCATTCAGGCACAGGCTGTTTATATGTGCCTTTTTCACACCACATTTCATTTTCTTTTTTCAATCATTATCAATTCCAATGTGACAGTCCCATCTTTCATTGATGATCTGAATTCTGTGTAATTTTCTTACTGACCTGTTTTTGTTTCTTCACACGAGTAGTCCTTTGTGATTTTACTGTCTGGAAGATGTGTGCCAAATAATGTGCCAACAACACCAGTAACTAAGATGAAGCTTCATTTCAAAATGAAATTTAGTAAACTGAATTTCAATCAAATTACATCAAGGTTATCTCTGGGGTTTTTGTATGTTTATTAACTTTTTCGTGCTCTTGTATTTCATGGGTGCCTCCATGCCCAATAGCAAAATCAAAAATGTAAAGTTTTCTCCTTTTACTAGATGGTTTCACAAATCTAAACAAGATGGCACAATTGTCCTTCCAGTTCTGTTTTCGTGTCTTTCCTGGAGAAAATTCTGAATAATCTGCTTTCCTATTCAACATGATTAGAAGTTGAATATTACAAAGATGAGATACAGTGATAGCAGTTACTGTTTGCGAAATCCAATATGGCGGATAAAGACAGGCATGGTAGCCTCGATTTCGAATGAACCAATCATATTGTGGAACTGTATTCCTATATACATGCGATACATTTCTATCAGAATGGAATCGAGTGCCCATTCTAAACTGAAAATTGCAAGGAAATTTTTTTATTATTTTCTTTAAATTAAAAAAACATATTTTTTGCACAAAAAAACATACACCCATATTCAGGTCCAAAATACAGGACATATACAGAAAAAACGGGACACTTGGCAGCTATGGAAACACCATTTCAAGTTATTATCCACCCTAAAATTATATCAGCATGTCTAACAAGAGGATGATGAATAACAATGTTCAATCAAGACCCTATGAACCCAGAAATTCAGATAAATCCAGAAAGTTCTAGTACCTGATCTGCTTTTGTAAAATGTCTCAATACCAAGTTACGAACTTGGTCCATTTTCAGGATGCATTTATCTATTCAAAAAAAGTATTCTAGAAGAACTGCATTAAAGCCTACATTTTGAAACAACCTGGTTATTTTGGGCATAGCTACTGACCTTAAATTTCAATTATAAAAATGTTAAGAATGGACAAAATTCTGAGATGAAAATGTATTCAAATTGAGAAGTTTTACGAAACCGGCCCCTTATCTCATAAACTTACTCCATTTGCATGTGCAGCATCAACAAGAGCTGAGAAATCTTCAATATTTCCCTCCGTATCTGGATACTGGATAATAACACCAGAGACATCACGACTGGTAAAACTCATCTTCCGCCAGTCTTCACGCAGTATCTCAATGCCAAGGGCACTGAAAATTAAGACCTTTCATGATACCACAGATATTCAATATCACTGACATACATCTTTTATTTCATGAATACTTTATTCCTCATCGCTAATTTCAAAGCAAACATAATTCTGTGGTAAAAGATTCTTTGCTTTAGTCGTAGGTATTTGAAAACAAGACTGTATATGTATTATAAAAGACTCCCAAGATTAAAAAGCATTATTATTGGTCTTTATAAACTACCAACTTAGGGCTGTTCCATTAAAACATGTGTGGGACCCATGGAAGGCAATTTTGAAGTGGGGTACTCACCCACAGATGCAATTTAGAATTTCTGATAATTTTAATTTGAACTTGGTGAAGTCAAAGTACCCTGGCATATATTTTTAAAAAACTGCCTACCCTGGGTACCATGTATGTTTGAAATGGAACAGCCCTTAGCAGAATTAACGAGGTGCAAAGAATAAGAAATATACATACATGTAAGATGAGAATAAAGGGAGAGAAGCAAAAAGCGGTTTCTTTACCATTGCCGTTGTACAAGTGAATATGGATCAAGCTATTGAAAGAGTTTCATGAAGCAGATGAAGGGTGTCAGTCTACAATTCTAAAATATACGAAATAGGCAAAGCCTAAGATATGCACAGCTGACTGACATCATGAGACCTCACTTATTGATACTGCCTATGCCACTACGGAGATGTGTCACCACATAACATACCAGCCTTCTTTGCCTAAGCAAAGAAAAGTATACAAAATTGTAAGGTATATATCCAGATTTTCTTTTTTATTATTATCCATTTTTACAAGTAAAATAAATCTTTTGTTTATTTGAAAGCATTCGACTGTTCTGTAACCATCTACACGGTACTGCTTATCCAAAAGTTGAAATCTAAATCAGTCTAACTGATTGGAGAACTTCAGTTTTTACCAGCACTCAAGTCTGTTCCATTTTCACAACAAACTTCTGCTTGACAAACATTTTTCAAACCATATGCTATGGAAAAACCAGTATACTGATGTTAAGTGTTATCATGCACTTGAACTGAGAAGTAGTCATTCTCACCCAATCATATATATACATTGTATGGATAATATATAATAATGTGAAAATCTTTATTTTCTAACGTAACAATTTGGGGAGATTGCAAAACATGAGACATCAATTGGAACATCTACTAGTGAGAGAGGTCATACTATGCTCACTCTTGGTTTGGTCTGATGCTTTATGGTACAGCAATATAAGAAGGTTATTTATTGCCATGGCAACACAAGTAAAGTGCAGTCAGTCATAGTTCATCCAATGGTAGAATTTGAAACCCACAAATGTTTAGTCTCAAGTCCAGCATGCTGAGCACCTACCAACTAGCTCTTTGGATAGTTATTTATTGGTTCCCTCAATTTATGATCTGTAGCTACAATGAAGTCTAAAATTGCTGGTATCCACACAAAAAAAGAATATACAATATTTCTTCTTTGTATTCAGTGTACGGTATTTCTTGTTGGTATCTACAATGTACAGTTATTGTTACTGATATCCACAATATACAGTATTTCTTACTGGTATTTGTAGTGTACTGTATTTCTTAAAAAGGTGCCTCAAACCTAGTCTATTCAGGTTTCTTAAAAATAAAAATTGCTTAATTGGTCTACTTCCTGCTTCTCTTGTTTTTAATAAGACATTTACTTACCAAGGTGATAAGAACGTGTGTTGTTTGTTGTTCTTTTTTTTAAAATGTAGTAAAAGTGAAAAGTAAAAATATCTGGCAAGAAGAGTGACTTCCTTCAATAGACACCATCAAATACACCCACCCCAAAACTAGAATACCTTGCTCTGGTCTCCACAACTGCTATGCTCTGAGGATGGCATTTTCTGTCAATGTAAAATTTTCTTCTTTTGTTGTGTCTGCAAATAATAAAAAAATGTGGAGGAAAACATTAAGTAAGCTGAGGCAAATCATCAATTTCAGAGTTTCAGGACACAATATTATTTAAATAGTTTTTCAAATATTGAGAGAAAACCTGAATTTTAAGTGCACATATCAAAATCAGCAATGCATCATAAAAGGTGCACAAAAATCTACATCCACATCATTTGCTATCTTGTGTTTTTTGTCCCAACTATTAGGCAAGTCCACTAAGTCATCAATATGCATGATTTTATTACTCAGGTAAAGCAGCAAGCTTCTCATTTGCCAAGATTACTTCATACTTTCACTGAGCTCTACACAAGTAAGTCAAAGTATTAAAGACTATATGCCTTGTTCATTGATGGTGACAGCAAGTGATGGTCTGATATAAATGCAAGTATTATGAATTTAGAGATAATAGGAAATGATTTTACTGAAATTAAGGATGATCGTCATGGCTACTGTTACTATGCATCTGATACCAGCAGTGGGAGTGACAATTTCAGCCTATCATCTGAATGAAAGAGTTGGCTAAAAATTAGGTTTAGTCTAAGATTTTTCTAAACCAAGGGGCCAGGAGACCAAAATCTTGGCCAAAAATAAAAAACAAAATATCTGTGTAAACTTTATAGAACAATGCAGTCTGAATTTAAAAACTATGCAATTTACATAGCAGGACTCAAAAGTGACACTAGCATGCTAGCATTTTGCTAGTTACAATTAGTAAACTGTTAGCTGAAAAAAAATCAACTAGAAGTTTTTTGGTTAGTGATATTTTGTATTCCGATCTCAAATCTGCAAGTTTAAAATACTACTACTATAAATATGTGGCAAGAACTGAAAAACTTCATTTTCCACCCTGCATATATGTATGTGTATGGGGTTCAGCTAAGCATTGTTGACTATAAAAAAAAGTGTGAAATAATGTGGTTTTTTGGCAGGGAGAGGGTGCATTTTGTCACACAGAAATGCTTTAAATAGTATAGTGTGCTGATGCAAGCAGAGTGAAATGCTTTACCCAAAGACACATTGTAGCCAAGCTGGGCTGATCCAATGGTCAGAATCAAATCACCACACTTCTGGTCATGATTTCAAGGCCTTAACCACTCAGCTACCATGGCTCCCATGAACTTATGCACAGAAGGACACAGGGACTCATTGACCAATGGCCAGAAGGTCACACAGAAATGGAGAATACTGTATGATCATTTGATGCCCGAATTATTCAAACAAACCTATAAGCCAGTCCCATGGCTTCAGCAGCTGCTGTAGCTTCATCCAGCAAAGATGCATTTGCAACCTTCATTCCTGTCAAATCACAAATCATCGTCTGATAGTTCATAAGGCTCTCTAATCGACCCTGGGCCAGCTCTGCCTGATATGGTGTATACTGGGTTGTCCTGAGAAAAAAAACTGAGCTCATTTCATATTTATCATGACCAGGCTATTAAGGAAATTCAGTCAGGGTGAAGTTCAGTCAAACATTTGGAGGCAGCTTTTGATACAACACCATGCAAAGATTTGTATTAAAATATCTAATAAACAATTTTGTTTATTAAATGTAAAATTGCAATTTATTTAATATTTTCAACAGAGGCCCACCTATGCCCTGATGAAAATGCACCTGAATTTCAGTCAAGACTGTTTTAGTTACAGTTCTTAGCATTACATCATGGCGCTACTCTTCATTACATGCTTATCACAGCTTTTCTCAACCTGTAACAATGTACAGTGTATTTCAATGTGAACTTACTGGAAGGTCATTGACTGCAAATGGCAGACTAAAGCTTTAACACACTTTCTTGGTGATTCTGGGAGCCAAGTGATGAAAGGCTCTCGCCTTTACAGATCTCTCACACATCTCACCCCTGTCCACTGAGTCTGAGTCTCAGCTCTGTGAGAAAGCCTGTCAATAGCCCCCTGTGGATTGGTAGTTCTTCCTTCACTGAATATACCAAATGCCATATATGGCCTATCATTTGCTGAAAACAGGTGTAAAAAAACCCCATAAAACCAAAACCAAACTTTTAACATTCTTTCAAATCTGTGCATTCATTTCAATGTCTACTCTTTTTTCTAAGCATGCTGTTAAATATGTACGCTCATTCCATTTTCCATGTCATACATACTGAATTTCCATTTTCCATGTCATACATACTGGATTTCCATTCAAGAGTACTTGACTTCATGGAGTTTCCTCAGTTAAATCTGTATAATTAATTAATTTTGTGGATTAACCTCTACAAATACCAAAAACAAAGAATACCAAAACAATGTGCTGACAACAAAGCATGGACACTTGAGTAAACAATACTAGCACAAACCAAACTCTTAAATTGATCAATCACTTACACATTACTCAACATCAAATGGAGCTGATGCAGCCATCAACACCAACCTTAGCAGTTACTGAAGCAACATGAATATGATCATTTTACTTAATATGATGTTCATACAGTTGCATCATTAACATGTTCTAACAATCAATGCATTAACACAGTGACAAAATTCAAACTACCATCAGCACGTCTTGACAATCCTTGGATTAACACAGTGGCAAAATTCAAATTACCATCAGTATCTTCTGACAAACACTGCATTAATACAGTGCCAAATATTCAAATTACCCATCAGCATGTTCTGAAAAACCTATGCATTAACACAGTAGCGAAATTCAAATTACCATCAGCACATCTTGACAATCACTGCATTACCACAGTGACAAAATTCAAATTACCCGCAGCACATCTTGACAATCACAGCATTAACATAGTAGCAAAATTCAAATTACCATCAGCACATTAAGGGTGGAAAAATTCAAATCAGATGTAGATAATGTCATCATTCGACCTGAGAACCAAACACATGACCAAATTCCCCATGCTCACAGCAAGCAGCTAGTGTGGCAAATTTCAATTTGTACAAAGCCATGTAAGTGCAAGGATGCTAGCAGAAATGAAAGACAAGAATCACTCCTGGATCTGTGCCTGCCTTGCATACAAATTCCATTAGACTTCACAGTAAACAAATACTGAAAAAGAGAACTGAAATCACACGTCCACTGATACATGAAATAGGTCATAGCAACCATGAGTGGAAAAGAAAAATGCTACTAGTGAAGATAATTGCAGTTTATCAGCGCATCTTGAAAGATAAAAACTACAGCTGATTCATGCTAAATTGATCATGAGGAAATGTTAGAAAGACTAGATCTAATTATCTGTGCCTTTGATAAAACAGGATTTGTCTAATTCTCCAATTTCAGGATCATTTACCATTCTTTTGGTGGTCACAAGTATTTGTGTGTACCAGAAGACATGATCAACACTACATTAATTCATTGGTTTTGTCCAAAAATCAATTAAGTGTGTGCTTTAGTAATGTGATGTAATTACTGTGTTTACAAACTGTTGCCTAGGACACAAGAAGATAGGTGAGATGTAGTGCTGTTGTACCTATTAGTAGTTATGCTTTTTATAAGCATGGACACAAAAGTCTTTGTTGGGAGTAATACAACGGCTCCTCTCTTCTTTGTAAAGGCAAACTAAATATATAAAATGAATTGAGAAAAGCAAAACGAATAACTATACCACTATAGTTTAACATATGTACCAAATTTTAGAGTTATTTTTACTCTTTTTGGGTTTTGCCATAGAAATGAATGTGGATAATGTATGGATAGACAGACAGACAGACAAACAGGTAAAAACATCAAAATACTGAAACTGAAGAACTGAGATTTACTGTAGCAAAATACACACCTGGATTACAACTCTATATGTGTACCAATTTTCATACAAATATCTTGATCCATGTCAGCACAATACTCCAGAAACAGAAGTATGAATGATGAGGTTAGATGAACTGGCACATGGATGAAAATGCTAAAAGTATTGAAACTTAAGAATTGTTAACTGCAAAAGGCACATCTGGAATTCTAGTCTATTACATGTACTAAGTTTCAAAGAGAAATCTTACACACCTTTTGAGTACCAGATATAATAAGTTGTACATTCACTTCATAAAGTTTCTTTGCAGAAACCATTTTTCTTATTTTGATCACTGTGACCTCAACTGCTGACCTACCGATTCCAAAATTTATATGTACCTTTCTTGTCTGTAATTCCAGTCATCCACAAAGTGTGATTACAGTCTGTGAAATTAATTTGAATTGTTTTAGGCTGATTTTGGCCTATGACCCCAAATGAATAGGTGTTTTTCTTATCCTACTTGCAAGCCATCTGCAATGTTTATTCAAGGTCATCAATGCCTAAGTGATTGCTATACTAAGATTCCCCCAAAGTGGGCTTGACAAAAATAAATTTTTTTAGCAATAACTAACAAGAAATTTATGAAAATATCGCATTCTTAATCATAATTAAAATCTGGGAATTTCCTAGAATATTAGGAATTGTTATGTGTGAATCCAAAAAGTTCAAAATTATAACAATAAATATGCCTATTTTTGCCTGTCTACCTCAAAATGGTTTCTGCTTAATCATGCTAACATGTAAGGAATTTTTGGAGGCAGGGGTGGGGGAATACAGAAGTTTTTATTAAAAAACATCCAAGTTCAAAATGTAAAAGAGAAACAACTTAAAAATTTATGTAGTGTTCTGAAAAGTGAATCAGCTCATTACATTTCATTGGTCTATCTGTATTGTTTGTACATACAATTTTGCCAAGACGCTTTAATGGACTGTTGGACAACTGTACTGACTGACAGATGTAGTGACGCACAAAGCCAATTCAAGGTACCTACTTGTAATAATGCAAACAAATAAATGATAACTATCAATTTACCAGCCAGGGTTCTCAAACATATTGCGGAGGATTGTGTGTGGTGTGTAGGTATTGTAGTAGCCGATTCCTATGTAACTCCGCCATATCTTATTCTTGGCAGCCATCTTGTACAGCTTCTTGAATAGCTCATATTCATCTGTAACAGACAAAACCAAAATGAAATGTTTTAAAGAACAATCACTCCTTAAATAAGTTATCATTATCTTATACTCTGACAAACTGACTGCTCTACATCAGAGACAGTCTTAGTGTTTTAACCTAGAGGTTACACTGTATTATAAGTAAATTCTCACATGGGTTTATCCCAAAGAAAAATGAGAACCATTAATAGCACATTATATACCCACCCCATGTTTAATAGTCCTCTATGTAGGCACTAGTATGGTTAACTCAGGGTGATTAAGTACCAACTAGTCTCAATAACCTGAACTTTTCATGTCATGGCATGTAGTTCTGAAGAAAAAAAACTTCATATGCAGAAATAATTTTCTTATTAAACTTACCATCACTATGACATATGACCTTAGACCCCAAAATCTATAGGTCTCTTTATTACTCTAAGTACAAGCAATGCACAAAATTTTGTCAAAAGGCCAACAAAACAAGTTATTCTGCAAGATGTCTTTTGACATTTGAACATTTTTTCAACAGGTCTCTTCCATACTTTAAGTACAAGCCCTCCATAAACTTTCATCAAGATACTAATATAGTTCATAGCCAATGCTATTTTACTTCTTTCAGTCACAGTGATCATGACCTTTGACCTTTTAATCCTCAAACTCAACAGATTTCTTTCGTACCCAATGTTTAAATCAACCACAAGATTTTAATTTATGTACATGATCAATAACTGATTTTTTTTAGATGAAGCCAATTTTCTTCTTACAATTAGTGACCTTGACCTTTTGACACCATAATCAAAATATTTATCCCTTAACCCAAGTGCAAGCCATCCACCAAATTTGGCAACTGTTGATAGTCACCATCAAATGGTTTCCACACAATAACTTAAATCATCAAATGATTTCCACAATAACTTGAATCATCAAATGGTTTCCATACAATAACTTGAATAGCCCACCAAGTATCTTAGTTATTTTTCATACTGAAACATTAATTTTGCATTCTAAAAATATTTTAATATCAGTTTTAAACTTTCTAAAACTGAGGAACACTGTATAAGCCCAAACCTGTAATTCTATATAGCCCTTATCATACATCTCTTCTCTTGCTTCACTCTAACAAGAAATCAGGGCTAGTGGAATGCTTTCTGTTGAAAATTTGTCCAATACTGCTGATTGCACATATTATAAAAACAACTATTTAAAAAGTTTCTCTAGTTTCTCTACCTTCATTAGTACTGGATGTCTGTTCAGTAGTTTTCATCAATATCTGAGGTCTGTTCAATAGTTTTCATCAATATCTGAGGTCTGTTCAGTAGTTTTCATCAATATCTGATGTCTGTTCAATAGTTTTCATCAATATCTGAGGTCTGTTCAATATAAATGAGTTTCCCATATGAAGCTGTGTAAATGTTTTTCTACTTATACTAATGGCAGCTTAATTGCATGGCAGAACAGTATGAATCTGAAAGAGAGTTCAAGAGAGGACACTTTCTGCCAAATTTGGTCAAAGTAACTGTGGTGTTTTTGAAAAAATTCTTTAAGATTTGTATATTTTCAGTAACAGCAGCCATATTTCATGGTAGACTGACTTTCATGTTAGAGCTAGAGAGCTTTCTATAAAATTTGGTCAAATTCTGAGAAGCAGTTTTTGATTTCCCATTTTAACAATGGCAACTACATTAGACTGCACACTGGCATCACTTTCTTAGGTCTGAAAGATCTTATTACCAGAAATGCATTCTGTCAAATTGAGTCAATTTCTCCTAAGTAGTTTCTGTTAAGTTGTTCCAAGTTTTTTCTGTAATAGTGGCAGCATTTTTGATGGTGGATTAACATCAATTATATAAATCTTAAAGCTTTTTAGCCCAAGATGCTTTCTTTCAAATCTGACAAAGTTCTTCTAAGCAGTGTTCAAGAGGAAGTTGTTTATACTTTTTTCTATTTTTAGCAACATCAGCCATATTTGCTGGAAATTGGCATCATATGTATAAAATTATCAACTATGTCATGATGATTTTGTAAATTTTGTTCAAATTATGTTGCGCAGTTTTTAGGACATCATTTGCTGCATGACAGACAAATCTTACAGACCTTCGTGCTATGATTCTTTCTGTCCAATTTAGTCAAATTCTGTTAAGTGGCTACTTGAAGAAGTCATTTTTAATGCTTTCTATTTTTTGAAATGGTGGCCATATTGGACGGTGGATCAGCATCACTTAAATAAGTTTTAAGGAGCTTCATGCTACAAAGCTTTTCAGCCAAATTATGTTAAGCTGTGTTTAAGGCACAGCAGACAGCCAAATTATGTTAAGCTGTGTTTAAGGCACAGCAGACAGCCAAATTATGTTAAGCTGTGTTTAAGGCACAGCAGACAGCCAAATTATGTTAAGCTGTGTTTAAGAAGGAGTCCTTTAAAGGTATTCCTATATTATTAATGGTAGAAAATGTGATGGCAAAAATCTTCTTGCCTGGGTACTTTCTGTCACATTTGGTCAAATTTGGAGAAGTTTTTGAGAAGTTCTTTAAATATTTTCTCTTGTTAGTGTGTGATTTAGATTTTTAACATAGCTTTAACAATTTTTCAATCGTATCACTACAATGTCTGCAGTGTGGCTGTTTATAGTGATGTCTAGCACAGGGGCATCATGCTGCAGCCATGTAGAATCATGTCATACCCAGTCATATTATCATGACACCAGGCCAACCAGTCCTTACACTAACCTCTTAATGCTGAGCACCAAGCAAGGCCACTGCTAGTACCATTTTTCTAAGTCTTTGATATGATTCTGCCAAGGTTCAAACCTATGACTTCCCTCATCCAAGGCAACACTCTAGCCACTTAGGCCACTATAGCAGTTTCTCTCTTTAGTAAAGGTGGCTATATTTTATGGTGGATTGATATCATCTGAACAAAGCTGACAAAGCTTCATTCCATGGTGGTTTCTATTAAATCTGGTCAAATTCTGTTGAGCTGTTTTTGCAACATTGTTTAAAGATGTTTCTATTTTTAGTAACAATGACCATATTTGATAGTGGATCAGCATCATTTGAACAAATCTGAAATAGCTTCATGCTTGTATGCTTTCTTTCAAATTTAGTCCAGTCCTGATAAGCAGTTTTGGAAAAAGGTCATTTAAAGGTTTTCTATTTCTTTCTAATTATTGTCATCTATGTAACTTTGATGGTAGATCCGAGCCATTTTGAACAAATTTGAAATGTATTCCTGCAAGGATGCTTTTTTACCAATTTTGTCAAATTCTGTTGAGTTAGAAAGAGTGGTCATACTCTAAAACTGATCGATTTACTTTAATATTGTGAAAGACCTTCATGTCAGGATGATGTCTTTCAAAGTCTGTTGAGCGGATTTTGAGAAGACATTGTAAGTAGCAACAGTGAGAGGACAAAGCACAATGGACAACACATGAAGTACCATACCATAAGCTCACTTAGACTTACTGACAGGTGACCTAACAATGAGATGATATTTTTAATTGATGATCCAGTACATTATATGTGCTGTAAATAAAACAGGACATCAGCTTACTATTCGAACATTACATTCAGTACATTTTTCTCACCCAAACTGTCCCAGCATTTTGATTACTGCATAATATTTTGCTTCTGTTCGTTCTTTGTGTCATATTGATATACCTCTTTAAAATGAAACCGCACTGAAAAGAATTCAATAAAATCATGCAAGGACTGTAAGTTTTCTGTAAGTATCTGACTCAACCGATTTAGCTTGTTAATTCATTTACCTCCCTGTCCCAAAGCTTTAATTGGGGTCATTTAAATGTAATTATACAGGATCTGTTGACATGGTCTTACCCAGCGGATCATCTAGCTTTAGCTCCCTTGTCAACAGTATGTTTTCTGGCACAGTTTTCTTCACTAAATCATTTATATCCTAAAAGAAAAGGAAATTTTTAATTAGAATAATACAAAGGAAAGACAGACAAAGCACAAACTGTACTTGCTATTTTGGTATAGTTCACGTTTCATTTGCATGTCTGTGTGACTTTATCTGATATTAATGTCAAAACCAACATGACGCAGTATGGTGTGCATGCTTTTCATTTGCATGTCTATGTGACTTGATCTGATATTGATGTCAAAACCAACATGACGCAGTATGGTGTGCATGCTTTTCATTTGCATGTCTATGTGACTTGATCTGATATTGATGTCAAAACCAACATGACGCAGTATGGTGTGCATGCTTTTCATTTGCATGTCTATGTGACTTGATCTGATATTGATGTCAAAACCAACATGAAGCAGTATGGTGTGCATGCTTTTCATTTGCATGTCTATGTGACTTTATCTGATATTGATGTCAAAACCAACATGAAGCAGTATGGTGTGCATGCTTTTCATTTGCATGTCTATGTGACTTGATCTGATATTGATGTCAAAACCAACATGAAGCAGTATGGTGTGCATGCTTTTCATTTGCATGTCTATGTGACTTGATCTGATATTGATGTCAAAACCAACATGAAGCAGTATGGTGTGCATGCTTTTCATTTGCATGTCTATGTGACTTGATCTGATATTGATGTCAAAACCAACATGAAGCAGTATGGTGTGCACGCTTTTCATTTGCATGTCTATGTGACTTGATCTGATATTGATGTCAAAACCAACATGAAGCAGTATGGTGTGCATGCTTTTCATTTGCATGTCTATGTGACTTGATCTGATATTGATGTCAAAACCAACATGAAGCAATATGGTGTGCATGCTTTTCATTTGCATGTCTATGTGACTTGATCTGATATTGATGTCAAAACCAACATGAAGCAGTATGGTGTGCATGCTTTTCATTTGCATGTCTATGTGACCATGACGCAGTATGGTGTGCATGCTTTTCATTTGCATGTCTATGTGACTTGATCTGATATTGATGTCAAAACCAACATGACGCAGTATGGTGTGCATGCTTTTCATTTGCATGTCTATGTGACTTGATCTGATATTGATGTCAAAACCAACATGAAGCAGTATGGTGTGCATGCTTTTCATTTGCATGTCTATGTGACTTGATCTGATATTGATGTCAAAACCAACATGAAGCAGTATGGTGTGCATGCTTTCTGTTCCTTAACGATATACATTTCAACAACATCCTCATCTCCTTTATCATTCCCACTCACCCTGGTCAAAAGCCAATGCCTACACCTATATACACACAATTTTCAATCATACTATAAGGCTTGCAGTATCTACCTTAAACAATGTAGGTGTTGCACCAAAATCCTAATGCATATACATGCAGTGTGGCTCCCTGTATTGGTTTTTCTTCTAACAGCAAGATGACAATAAATTCGAAAAAGGCTTATAAATATTACAGTTATGTTAGATAAGGCCAAGCTGTATGTCATACATTATTTGTCGGAGTTTCCTCTGACCTTTTCTGCCCCATTTGAGATATTTTGACATTTATGATGGGGTTTGAGGACAGAGCACACTGCCTACTAAAAATCTGGATTTGCCAAATTCATGCAGTGTTGGCATAGGGTAAGAACTAACTACAAGGATTAGTAAACTTAAATGACCTTACATCGAGCCAATCCATATAAAATAGGAAGATTATTTATCTTCTCAGAAATTACAATATACCAGTTCTTATGATTAACCATTCTCTTTAAATGGTTAGCATCATGGAGACATTAGTATTTTATTCAAAGGTTTGTATCTGTTGTGCAAACCAGCACAATGCCTCTACTGCTGTAATGAGATCTCACCCTGCTTTCAATGTAGCACAACAGGTAATACTGTACCTTTAATCACTCATCTGTGGAGTTATGATATGTAATGACCAGATTTGAAGAATGATGAGACTAAAGAATGTCAGCTAAGTCATTTTACAGTTAATTTCTAGAGAATTGGTTATTGTTCATCTTGTGAACTTGAAGTGAATATTTCAAGTAGCCATGGTGGTTTTTCTAAAATGAGATTATGAATAAAGATGAGATGTTAAACACTGAAGTGTTGTTAAAATAGACACAAATCTGACATTGTGGAAGGGACTACTAAAGATTCTGCAGGACAGGCAAATTTCTCACACAGGACTGGCAAATTTCTCTATCTGCTAGTCCTGGTTACAAGGATATTATAGCTAAATTTTACACCTGCAATGTATTAACAAAGCTGCATAGTCCTGAAAATACTGGGGCTCTCAGGTAAGTATAACACTTTCCTACTAGGTGTAAATAATTTGTTTTTAATATTCTCTTTCCCATAAGATCTCACATTTCCAATTGATAAAGAAGTGTGGCATCTTCGCTAGCCAAGGTTCCAATAACACTATCTACACCTTGGCGGATTGAACAGCTATATCAGTGCTTTATCCTAACAACATGTGATCTATTGGATTTTGTGTTGCCTCTCTTAGTATGTAATGCCAATTAACCAATAGCATGGTGTATTGTACATCGGCTGAAAACAGTGGTGGCAATTGACTTAATATGGATACTTTGTAAGTTTAACATTGAAAGAATGACTGTGTACCAGAGGGAAGCCATTACAGGTCTATTTGAGTGAAAGGTATTTGTGCAAACACTGACTGGCACTGGAAACTTGCTAATTTATCAGTCCATTCAAATTGTGTCCTCCCCTTGTCTCAATTATGTAGGAACAGTGTTCAAATTTGAACAACTTAATTTCGATTGGATGTGGTGGCTTGCTGCCACACCCAATGAAATTCACAGACCCAAAGCACAGAAATAGCTGCTTGATATGCCAAGGTGTGGATAGGGTTATTGGAACCATGGCTAGCGAAGACAGAACATTGACAGCACAGAAATATCTGCTTGATATGCCAAGGTGTGGATAGGGTTATCGGAACCTTGGTAAGCGAAGACGAACATCAACAGCACAGAAATATCTGTTTGATATGCCAAGGTGTGGATAGGGTTATCGGAACCTTGGCTAGCAAAGATGGAAGTGTGGCAGCTGAAATGGAAACTTTGATGTCGTTTAAAATGACACCTAAATTACTGAAAGGTTTCACCATTAATGGGAATACCATTAAGAAATCAAGGGATAGGATAGCAATTACGAATTTATCATCTCTGTTTCATGCATCTAAGGTGGTTTCAAACACATTGTCCTCATTATTAACATTACAATTTTCATGATTTTTTTAATTCATTTTAGTATCAACCATCGGTCATCAAAGAGTGTTCAGTGGCGAGTAAAATGCAGACAGGTGAGTAACTGTTTTAATTTGCTCATGTTATTTTTGCTGAATAACACAATACAAAGGTGGATTTGGCCAATATTATAAAATATTATAAAACGGGTATGTCATACTACTGTGTTACAGATCGATTTTGAGTTTTGTCTGAACATGCCTTTTGCAGGACAGAGAACACAATATTTTCAGAACTTTTATCTCATATATCCACTAAATACAAATTCTCAACAACTTAAAACAGCTTTGATGATTCTTCTACTGGGTGGAGTCTGTAAAGACTGAAGTAATGATTTTTGTTTTCTCCAGAGCACTGACAGGCATGGGTACCAGCAGATTTAAAAGCAAAAGAAACCTTATATCAGTAGGGACTTCAACCACTGGATTGAGCTCAATGGTTTAACTGCTGATCTTTAATAACAAAATTTTTTATTGACTGAGCCATACTGTATCCTTCCCACTCCCACCAATTAGGTAAAGGTTGAATTTCATCTAACTTCCAAGCGGCCCCATTACACCTATTAACTTGTTCAAAATAACTAAAACAATAAAACCCTATATGAAAACGTGGCTGCTGCTTGTCAGTAAAATATAATAAAAGAAGTAGCCATTATCTGCATTACTGATAAGGTCACATACCAAGGTCAATTACTAGGCGAACAAACATGTACGGTAATGTATAGTGAACTAGGACTGGGTCTCCGATACATTTAAAGGTCTCGTTGGCCGTTATATATTTAAAACATACAAACCTTCACACGAATAAAATCCAACATCGCTTTCTTCTCATCTTTGTTTGGACCAATATGTCTTTGTGAAAAGTCATTATGTGGTGGTATGAGGGAGGAAATAGTACTAGCACATCGAATTTCTTTCTTGCTCCCCACTTTGACATACCTTAAGTTACAACTTCCATGTTGTTTCCAAACTTTGTCAAAACTTGTAACACCAACTCGAATAATATTCCTAGCACGATGCATTGTCTTTAAAACTGATTAAAAAAAATATCTGCTTTTAGCAGTAACTTGATAAATATTCAAGTCAGTGAAAAGAAATTACATTCAACTGTCAGAAAGAGCTGCCTCTAGCAAGTGTCAGTAAACCGGCAGCTTTCCAACTGTTAACGTGTTCAGCTGTAGCCAATCAAATCACAGTATTGGGACACTGCCCACATCGATATCCCTTGAATGGCTATTGAATCCATATTTAGAGCCAATAATAAATCATTTACAAGAGGATCGAAAGGAATAATTGAATACCATATTCGAAGCAAAAGATGATTATAAGGAATGCAAGTCATTTAATGTCATCATTTGTCATGAAATAAACTTCAGAAGTTAAGTTCATATTCGTAAATTTGTGAAATGTCAGTAAATAAGCAAATTATTTTTATTTTAAACCAGTCGTTATTGTAACTCTGTTCGGTTCGAACTTTGTTTATATTCGCAAATGGGCCTTGACCTTCGTACACGTTTTCAGATAACAATCACTACACGCGGATCATATATTTAAATACACGTTGGCAGTGGAGTGAGAAAAGTAATTTTCACTTAGGTTGGGTTGCTTACGTTTATTGAAAAGATATTTAAATTAATTATGCAAGTCAATCTTTGGAATAGATTCTAAGAACAATTCGATGAATTCGTAGTAGATAATTGTGTGAGTCAGTTGGTTTAATCTGGAGACAACCAGTTCTCATTTTTTGTTGCGTCAGCAGAGGGAGGTGCGGTATATTTGGGAGGAGCTTGTTCATGCAGTGAATCCTACTGTATGATGGCGGCTTTCACAAAGCTGTTTGCCGTGTTCAAAATTCTGATAACCCACCGTTAGGTCGTTGGGTCTAACAAACCGGTTTTCCACATCAGTGGAATCAGCGAGGTAAGAGGAAGTCTGCTGTGTCCAGTCGAATAGATAGGTCGAGATAGAGAGAGAGACTTAGTAATCAAATCGTTTAGCAAGCAACATGAAGGGATGACAGTTCGTACTTGTCACACCATCCTATATACGAACAATGAAAAAAAACACCTTAAATTTAGAAAAATTAAGCGAATCAGCGTGAGTAAAAAATGTAGTTGCAATATGAGAGAACGAGAATGAAGGTTTTCAATATCGATTGTATTATTGTGCCATCTGTAAAAGAATAATTAAAAACAAAATTAAATTGCCAAAAAAAACTTTTTTAAAAAAAACTATCCTTCTTAAGTACTGCTACTCGAATTAAAATTCAGAAATACACATATTGGTTTTCTGTATATTTCAGTTCGACTTTCTTTGGCAATATTTTGCCGTTATAACCTCCGCAATATAGTATGAACATGTTCCAGCTTAGAACACAATGTGATAATTCCAGGTATTTTCTAGTGCTTGAAACTTTCGCTTATTTCAAGCGAATTTTCCCTCAGCATATGAAATAATGGTCTTTCTTAACACCACAAGCGCATGGTGGATGCTGAAACGCGCATGAGGGAGATATTACCCAGGCGAGAAAAAATAGAGTTGATTATATCAAAAGCGGAAAGAATGCTACGATCATGGAATAAAACAGTTAGACTATATGCGCGAGTGAAATACCAGGAATATTTAAGCGCCCTCAATTTCTCTACCAACACCTTTTTCTCCGCACAACACTACACTATCTCTGGTGTTCTATGCGCGCGTATAATGAGTGTAGCTAATACTAGAAGTATTTTTAAACTTGCGAATGTATTAAGATTTTAATTTTGCCTGTAATGTTGAAAAGTTTAGAACCCCAAGCTCATTTTCAGTTTCTCTTTCTCCTTCCGTGAAACATAATCAAAACTTTTCGACAAAAATATGTTCACATTCTTTTATATCATTTCCCTTTTTGGATATCTCAAATTCTGCCAGTGTAGCAGGAGTTACATCATCCAGCGCCCGAAAACACGAACAGATAGGATAAATATGCAAGCACAATTTTTAATAGAGAGAAACAAGTAGACATATATTTTTAATAGCAAGCATTTATAACGTTACAGCAACACAAAAAAACCCACATTGGCAACCTAAATCACAGGGGCTTGTATAATTGTTTTACAAATAATATATAGATATGTATTATATAATATTATATAGAACATATATTATCCATATGCAAATTGTAGCAACAATACGAGCTTATATGACTCTCTCTCTCTCTCTCTCTCTCTCTCTCTCTCTCTCTCTATATATATATATATAGACATAATATCGGGAGGGCGTGCGTATGGTTTTGCAAGAGTCTCTTGTCTTGTTTTATTTACTTGTTAAGTCTTCACGGTGGGCTAATCTGTTACCGTGTTATATTGCTGATCCGGATATTGCAGGTTCGACTCACACACACAGTAAATAATATTTTTCTTAATAATTGAGGAAACGTCTAAGCTTGAGTGGTTGTAAATGAAAAATGAAAGTCCATCTGATGATGTGAGGTCGATGTCAACTACAAGTACGAGGCACAAATACTTGTTTGAAATGTGCATTAGTTTGGAACAATCTCTAAACATTCTAGTCTGTCGTTTGGCACGCTGGAGACTCCTTTATGGTAGCGTTCATTCCGCTGCAGACACGTCACGTACAACAGCATATAATCGGCAGCAAGCCTTTAGGTATCACGGTACCAATTGTTTTTCCATAGACCTCAATGCTAATGTTTTGTGAAATAAATATACTTTCTATCCTACCTCAGCATGCATGTCACCCACTGTCACAGAGAACAATGTTAGATTGTCAATTTGACAAGGACAGAACCAGGTACTCCATTGCATTTAAGAGAGCTAACTCTGCTGGAACTAGACAGGGGTAAGAGTTATCTAGTTACACCAGACACATTTTCAGTCATGTGTACCACATTTTAAAAAAATCATAAAAAATACAAAATGTGATATAGTTATAAATTAACATAATCTCACATGTTGCCAAGAGGCTCAACATTTTTTTTAAGCCTAACAGAAAGTACAACTCTTACATAATGCACCAATCACAGCTAGTTTTGTGGTTTCTTTCTGAATGTAATGTTCCCTACACCTTAAGCTCCGCCCACCTGGGGTTGTACAATTGGTACCGTTATACCTATAGCCTCAAACACACCGATTCACAAGCATAACCAGATCGGGAAATATATATAATGCCGAAAGGCTCACAGAGTGATGCTTATAGTATTCGGGAAGGATTTATGAGTGTATCTAATATTACCATCACGTTGCTCGAATAGTGGAATGTTTCAAATGTTATAGAAAAGATTTAAATGCATGATTCTTTTAAATGCAACATAAATTTGTCAAAGATGCTAAAGAGATGTATGATTTTTCAAATACATATCCAGAGTTTTGATACATTAATCGACTTAAAACCGTTTTAGGCAATAGCAAACTTGACTAGAAATACAACAAAAAGCATGAAAGTTATTATTTGATATTGTGCAAGAAACCTTCAAACCGTCCCAGAGTTTTTCAGAGTGCCATAAATAAAGATATGGTACTGTCTTCTTGACGGGCTACGTAAAAATCTCGCATAAAAGTTAACTATGAAGCAGAATATGCCATTACGAATACTGTTTCTCGCTGGTCAATAGGTCAGCACCCCTGATTAGTTAGTAAAGTAGTCAGTTTTCAATTTTGGATTATGACAGAGTTTGTCACTATTAAAGAAATGTATCCATTGTTGGATTTACGACTTCAATGGGGCTAGTGTTTCCACACTCTCCTTACCACAAACTTTGCATAGGTAATATCCTGACATACTGAACACGAGGACTTCAATTTTTTGCAGCGTAGTTGTTATTGTTTGTGGTACTTATTATTATTATTATTATTATTATTATTATTAT